>JAUTBV010123718.1:0-12827 GCA_032361325.1 Lepetodrilus fucensis
GAGTCGCTTTCTAGATTCTTTCACTAACATTACGACTTGTCAGTTTAGGGCAGGAGGAAACCCGCAAACTCCATACCAGTGAATGTTGCAGTAAACCTGCCGGTACTGCCAGACCATGAATATTTCTGATTTACTTCAGTATCCAAATCATAAATATAATAATTGATTAACTATGCTTGAGTGGGAATATTAAAATGTTTTAAATAAAAATGTTTAAAAGGAACTTGTCTGATACCCAATAGAAGGCACATTCATAATTCTTGTGGTACCAGTCTCCACGTACCTGTTGAAGTGAGGACAAGGCAGCTGGAAGCTGTTGAACGTACAGCTGTAGTTTTCCCAGCTTCATCAGTTGTATTCCCACTGTAGGACTAAATGGAGGATGCAGTTTCCTGCAACATCGGATAGAAACATTATAAAAATAAAAATATATTTTTACAATAGTATTTGATTCCAGAGGTGCATTCAATGATACAGGTACTGTTTCATACTGGAGAGCCCAGGATAAATACAGAACTTTTATATTTTTTATATTTTCTTCAGTACTTCCTTCAATGGTCTTATAAATATTTGGGCCCGTATACTCAAATTCTTAGTGAGAAAAGATCTCTGCAAAATTTAACATAAGCAGAAAAACAGTTACCGGTAGGCAAATTCTTAGTACTTACGAACTTCTTAGGACTTATGAAGTTTCGAGTATACAGGCCCTGGTTCTTCTGGGATGACATATATTGCAAAAAATAAACTATGATATTCTCCAAACTTAAATACAATTCACATCTTTACTCACAAATAAGGCTGAATTGTCTGTTCTCCATAGCTCACTGCTTCTTGCCATAGTGACCTGTCGATACATGCGTCCAGCGCGCGATCCAGAATGTTCACGTGATACACATTGCAAGACGACAGCACCTGCTGCCGAGACAACATTTCTTTACAAGTCTTCAGCTGTGTGTCTGTGTCTGAAACATGGCATCAGGAATACTGTAAACTGCTAGATGATACACTGTGGAAAAGTTATATATTAATCATGTTGAGTATGATCTGAGTATAATGTATGCATGTTTATAGTTTGGGATAATACCCCTACTTCAATTTCTTATTTTGTTTGTCCTAACTAAAAAAATAAAATAAAAGATTTTGCATAATTAATACAAATTCTGTTTTATATCAACGATGACCAAATATTTTGAATAAGTATTAGTTTACGTAGAGAGGCGACGCCCGAAATAACGGTCAGGCAAAAAGCCTCAATTTCCACGTGCTGATGTTCGTCTTCACATACTATAGTGTTACAACTTTTATACCACTAATTCTGTGGGTTTTAAACATAACAAATATGATAAAGAAGGAGGATGTAGGATATATGTAGTAGTTGTTGCATATGGACTTCACCTCCTGCTTTCTTGAGCTCGTCCACTCTCTGTATCACTTCTTTCGATTCTTCCATGACACTATGTATCCTTTCCAAGTTGGCGGAATCTGTGACAATGCACTGGCATGACTGACACGGAGTATACGTCCCATCTGAAATGTACAGTCACATTTGAAATGTACACAGTCACATCTGAAATGTACACAGTCACATCTGAAATGTACAGTTACATTTGAAATGTACACAGTCACATCACAAATGTATACAGTCACATCACAGTCACATCTGAAATGTACAGTCACATTTGAAGTGCACACATTCACTTTTGAAATGTACACAGTCACATCACAGTCACATCTGAAATCACATTTGAAATGTACAGTTACTTCCAGAAGTTGCACAATCACATCTGAAATGTACACCTATGTCACATCTGAAATGTACACCTATGTCACATCTGAAATGTTCCCTGTCACACGTATAAAACGTACAGTCACAAAGACGTAGCAAAACTATAAATCACCTTCATTATATAACAATGTTCCATCACAGTTTGTTTGAAGACACTTTATGCTGAGCATCAACCCATCCTGAAATGAGAGAGCAATTGACATGAATTTGACAATAATAATAATAATTATAACAATAATAATGGTTTTCAATACTTTCATATTTTTTTCATATTTATATATATTTTTTTTAAATAAATTTATAATAAAAGAAAATATTAAAATATTGAAAACCAGTGAAACATGCAGAAAATGTAGTTTGATGCCCAATATACTTGTGTAACAAATCAACTGTACATACTTTCAGGTGCAAATATGTCAACAAATCGTGATTAATTAAAATAAATTGAAATGAAATATTTTTATTAAAAATAGTCTGAGACTAATAATTAGAAATATTATCTGAGAAACGTGGCTGGAAATGACAGATATTTTTCACAGCAATCAATATATTAGATATGCAATTGATATGCACAGCAGTTGTGAAATATAAAAAAATAATCTATAGATCATGAAGGGGCTCAGTTAGCAATTTGTCTGCAACAGGTGTGTCTATGTGAGTCTATGCTGTTAGCAGGTCGAAGGAAAATCCATATGTAGGTCATCACGACACAATAAGTGATAAACAGGGGATTAAAAGGGGACAATTTGGGGGTCAACTTGATAACGTTTCTCTCTACACTCTACACTGTGCTATAGCTGTCAATCATCCCAGTGAAATTTACATGCATCAACAAGATGAGACTTATGACAAGCATAATTCAGCAAAAAACAAGCCCAGGCTATAGGTAGGCCCCAAGCCACATTCAAGGGAAATGAATCGACCCCTGGACATATATTATAAATAAGCAAATTTCTGTGGATCCATGGAAAATATCTGTTATGAAGGAATTCTCAAACTTCTTTAAATATGTATTTTGTTCTATTTAAAATATTTTACCAAATTTAATATTCTTATCAAAACTATTGAAATTAACCTTGGTAAGAAATAATGTTAAAGATGAACTATGTACAACACGTGTAACTTCCAATAGAATAATTTATATTTTTAATTTCTTTTACAGTTTTCAAAAACAATTAGATAATAGAAAACAAGATGATCTTGAAAATTATCCACATATATTTAAGATGCGTTTTTAATTAATAGATTCAACAATCAGTTTTAACTAACTATAAAATAATAATCTATTATTATGCAATAATAAATAATTATAAATTTCAAGTATAACATAAACATAAATTCAATCATAAAATCATAAAATTGAATTACAAATTACATTCCATTTTACTGCTAGATAATATATAATTAAGTTATCAAAACATTGAAACTGAACCTCGTCATTTACAGAAACAAATTCCTAAAATAATCAATACATGTACCTAGAAATTCTTTATTAACAATCCCATATCTATGTATACTCCAATAATTTTCCCTAAATATGAAACAAGAATGTTCATGCAACATTTGCATACATTATCACAAACAATAGACTTCAGTAGTAACAATGATAGAAGGCAAGGTTCAGTTAGATTTGTAATCAATATACACACACACAGCTGTGCAATATACAACAATTCATATACATAAACGTCCGTCATTGGATCAATACTGTCATGCATTTGTCGAAATGTGCGACCGACCATCTGTTGCTTATTTCATAAATTCGCAAAGTGTGAACATTTTGTCACTTAATGGCTGCGGAAATACAGGTGCATATTTTGCTGCGGTGAAAACATATTGCTGTGTTGCGGAAGATGTGGAACGTGGTGATGTTTCAGTGAAAGTACATAGTATGTGTGGAATATTGTGCTAAACTGTGGATTATTGTGCTATGCTAAACTGTGGATTATTGTGCTAAACTGTAATTAACATTCTGGGATTTTTGCAAAGACATGGGCATATGTCCATGTTCACAAGATCATTGGAACCAAAGACTATCTTCACTTTACATTTGAAATTTCATTTGCCCCCAAAAAATATACTGTTTGCATTTACATAATTATTTTCTGCAATTAAAAAGTTGGAAATTTAGATGAAAAAGACCGAAGCAACAGTCAGTTATTTTTTTTATATAAAATTTTAAACTGAGAAGCAAACAGGTATTTTTTTATTCATAAAAATAATAAAAACAAATAGAAAATAACTTTACTGAGTAGACGCCACAATTATCTCCCCTGATTATTCATGGCACTACAGAATCCTATACAGGAATTGCTTCAGTGTGCCATCTGTCTGGGTCAAGTCTTGCGACCTCGCGTCCTTCCCTGCTTCCACTCCTTCTGTCAGTCCTGTCTCGACACCCACATCAGGACAACCTCCACGGGTCGGGTGCGTGCCTTTAAGTTCCATTGTCCTTCCTGTCGCCTAGCAACTGAGGTTCCTTCAAAGGGCGCCGATGGCTTCCCGGTCGATTTCCGCCTCAACAAGTTCAGCGACGCCCTGAAAGAAGTTGCCAGTCTCAAGAAGGACGGAATCTGCGGAATATGCCCGAACGACGAGTTCCTTCGTCCTGCCAAACATTTCTGCCCGGACTGCCAGAAATATTTCTGCGAGGACTGCTCTCTCCAGCACCATCTCTCCCCAGTGCTCAGTCATCACTTCTTGATGGATGTGACCTCCGAAGGTCAAGGTCGTGGGTCGAAATGTCGCTCCCACCCCGGCGAGGTCGTGAGGTACGTGTGTGACGACTGCGAGCGTCCCGTTTGTGTCCTGTGCGTGCTGGGGGACCACAAGTACCACGATGTCTCCCACGGCGATGCGACGTCCTCGGCGCAGCGGACCCGTCTCCATGGCAACCTGAGTCACGTGCAAGAACAGATCTGGTCCATACACGAGTCGCTCTTCCACCTGACGTGCTTGGAGGGCAGGCTGAAGGGGATGTATGAGGAAACTAAACTACAGATCAGAAGGCAATCCCGGAAGGTCGTGAACAGGATCCTGGGAGACGAAAACGAGATCCTGCGAGATCTGGAAGCCATTTACGATTTGAAATGCAGCGACGTTTTTAAAGTAAAAGAACGGTTCCGAGGAAATCTGACGTCTTGCGAATCACTCCAAGCCAACATCGGGTCTCTGCTTAGAAGTGATAACATTCACGAATTGTTGGCGAAATTTCCGGCTTTAGCGGGAGAAATGGAAGATGCTAAATTCTACACTAGAGTCTCGCTTCCTTCCAGCCTGCAAAACTTTGTCAGATTCGAACCGGGACACTTCTTAAAACTTGGCAAACTCTTGACTACAGATCTCAAACAGGAGTGCACCGCAGCCTTGACCTTTCGACAAGACGATCGATCCACAGACAACAGCACAGACGACTCGGATGACGATGACTCGGCTAATTTCGAGGACCCGGCAGTGGTCATTGTCCGTCTTCTAAGGCGATCGAATTCTGACGTCTTTGAAACAGACTTTGACATCAGAAGAGGGAACGTAAATTTTGATGAAGCCGTTCCACGGAACCCATACGGAGAACCGGAATTGCTGTCGGTATTCGGAGGATACGGCCATTCCATGGGAAGTCTGCGTCTGCCATACAGCATCTGCTTCACATTAGACGACAAACTGCTGGTTGCAGAGAACGGGAACCGACGCGTGCAGGTGTTTGACAGCAGAGGGACATCTGTGCACGTGATCGGCGCGGGCGAAATAATCCCTCGGAGTATCGCCATGACGCCACAGGGCGATGTTGCCGTCACCGACGAACTCACCAAAACCGTAAAAGTATATGACCTTGACGGTAACCTCAAAATGACCTTGAGACCCGCAGGAGCCACGTTCCCGTTCGGTTTGTCGACCACGTCATCAGGAGACTTCCTGTTCACCGACATGATATTTGAAAATGTCACCGTCATGACATCACTTGGAATCTTGAAACATCAGTTTGGGTCGCACGGATGCGCAGAGGACCGTTTCGACAATCCTGGATACCTGGCGGTCAACAGCGACAAGATCTTTGTGTCAGACACCAGCAACCACGCGGTTAAGGTGTTCGACATGTCCGGACAATTCCTGTATAAGTTTGGGCGCCAAGGTTCTGGCGATAGCGACCTTCGATATCCGAAAGCGCTTTGCTTCGACGGCGACGGCAATGTGTTCGTCGCCGATTCTGGAAACGATCGTGTCCTCGTGTTTACGAACTCGGGACAGTTCCTCGGTCAAGTGATTGGCGGGCGGGAATCCGGACTGCGTCGACCAACCGGCCTCGCTTTCAGTTCAACAACAAAGCTCCTTGCAGTGTCAATGCCAGATGAGAATGAGATCAGAATGTTCCGGCTGAGTCCTGTCAGGAGTATAGATACCTATCCTGATGTTAGATTATAATTCGTAGAACCTGACTGCTGGTAGCTAGATGTCTTCATTCATTCTGGTAATAATATGTCAATAGTGCTTTATCGCCTATCTCGCGATACGATACGTATTATGATACCAGGCTCACGATAAGATATGTATCGCGAACTTTGGGGAGATTTTCAGTAATCATGTTATATATGAAGGTCATTATTTCTTAAAATATCCAGTACAAATAAGTCAGTCATGAAGAGAACATTTGAAAACTATGTTTTGTTAATAAAACATTTAAAATCCTTGTGAAAAATACTGAAATCTAACTTTAAACTCAATAAAAGCAGAAATAACCTGTTAAAATCAGGAATATTATAAAAACAAATTGATCTGAACATGTATTTTAAAATCAGTTCACATTAAAATTATGAATCGATTCACAAAGACAGAATCACGTATCACGATATGAGGTAAAATGGTGATGCATCGATGAATCAGTGAAACGTGACACCCGTAATCATTTACCAGGGTAAAATATGTTTCGAGTAAGTGTACCATCACTGACCCAAGTACCGTAGATCCGATACCTAATATACCCTATTTCCACCAGTGTTCGCAAGAAGGGTTCACCTATGTCAGGAAAATAGTTTTCGGTGTGTATACACGTGGTGATTACAGAATGCAGTTTCTTATTACAAACTTGTAAATGGGATGTAACCTGGTCGTGAGATTATGGAAGCTTTTTGAATACATGATACATGCTCAAATCAACTCAAGCTTAAGAATGAATTTGTACTCAAAATGTGTTGTAATCTTGGGGCCTGTTTGCTGGTACAGTAGACCTTGCATATACCGACCTCGGATAAACCGGACACTCACCTATAACAAACTGAATCTGAAGTCCTGGTGGTGTCTAACGCTAATTACGGCATATGCGTATAACAGACTTTGCATGTAACGGACAAAAATAGCCGGTCCCAATGAGAACGTTATATGCGAGGTCTACTGTATTTAATTATTTAATTAATTCTGTTGATGTGTCCATAAATGCTTTATTATTATCATTTGCTGTAGTAAAATGTATCTGGAGTAAGGGAACCTATCATAATTTCTCATATATTTACAAATAGTATATGACTTGATCACTGATCGTTAATTAACTTTGTTGGTTCTGTTGATATGTCTATGATATGCTTTATCATTATCATTATCAACAATTGCTGGTGTAACACGTTTGAAGATAAGGGGATCATCAGTTTCATATTATAAATGGTATGTATATACTGGTAAGCCAATCGTTGGTGGCTGATTTTTCTGTTGATTTGTCCAATATAATAGTGATTTATCATGATTGTTAGTAAAATGAAGTCAAGAATGTGTGGTAACCCAGTACGGTATAGAGCATGGGTAGTCAAAAGAGCAAGAAAGAAAGAGCGATTTCTATGCAAATGTCCAAGACCTTAGACATGTAATAGGCAATATATTGCAATAATCTTGTCATCATGTAATGTTGTGCTAACAAAATACCTGCCATTGATGACGTTGTATATGAAAAATAAATTCAAACGATAAATAAATTCTCACCACTTCTTTATCAGAACATCGGTCGCACGTACATGTGAAATAGTACTGCTCTTCCAGCTGTTTTCGTCTGACACTAGATGGCGCCAGCTGATCCAGATAACTTACGAATACCTGTACAAGAAACACCTCATCTTATATCAGAAAATCAACATGGATGTAGACGAAGACAACCATAGGGCTGCTTGATATGTCCTAGCCGGCTAGGAACGGCGTACACCGCTTACATCACTTCCTGTTTTATTTGCAAACCAGCCGGCTTATTTCTAGCAGGCTTGCGCCGGAATCTGGAAACCAGCACATTTTGGCTGGAGGGAAGTCAGCCAAGTTTGGTGTTTTTGCACTTTTTCCCCATCACGTGAACAGTACTCTCGAACCAGAAGAAAAAACAACGGCTAGCCGGGTTTGGGCAAAAGAAACATTGCAAATGCTATACAGAGTCATGTACATTATGTGTAATCGTTGATATAACGCGGGTGGCATGTCATGGACCCCAACTTCCGCATTATATCGAGGGAGCACTGTATTTTTAAAATGATCTAAATGTTTACCTTCCGTGGATCATCACTGGCAATATCTGCGATACACCTGACTTGTAATGTGGTGCCTGAGAAAACAGTCACAGCATTTGGAAGACAGCTATGATCAAACACAGAGGCACTGAAAACACATCAAGAGGAAACATTTAGCAGCAAATAAACCATACGACTTCAAAAAGCTCATTGTATGTTTTCAAAATGGCCACCAGGCCCCGAGATTACGAAACTTATTGAGTACAATTTCAGGCTCAAACTATGAGGATTTATGAAGAAAACTTTTGAGTTGAGCATGGAATCGTACTCAAGAAAGTTTTGTAATCTCAGAGCCAGATTGGTAGAAATGAACAGATGCGTAATTGGTCTTGATTATCGGTAATTAATAAACTATACCTAAGATAGACACCAGATCCTATCGGCTGCATCTCTCCATCACAGATTGAGTAAGTGTTGATCACCATCTATACAAATAACAGCTAGATGATAGAATGCTATGTTTGAAAGTAAGAAGATCATCTTTGAATGTAATATTAAAAATTCTACATAATATTACTATCTAGAGAACATTATACAAGATAGTATTGCCAATGCCAAAAAAATAAGGCAATACCAAAATGGATCGCACTACAGCTGAATGAATTAGTGGTTTATGTTGAAGCGCAAATATTTAACGTGAGCCAGTATTGGGTGATAAAATTATTAGTGATTAACGTACTCTGCCATATAGCATCAACATTTCCTGACCCCCGGGTAGATGTATGTTCTCTGTAACCAGCTGCTTCAATGTGAACACCATCTGAGCCAAACCCTCCATTCTCTTATCATCCTTTACAATGTCCTCAGCATCTTAAAAACATAACAACTGTTTTACAACATGCTCATTTACCTAATATTGTAAATCATAACATTTTAATGAGAATAAAACTCCATTCTTTTGTCATTTTTTACGATGTCTTCAGCACCGTTTCTAAAGGTTTTTAAAATAGCTTTAGAAGAATAAACCAATATGCAGATGTAGGCTTTAAGTATGATATATATATGTTACAGTCAATGTCTAAAATCAGGCAATGTGTAAAATGACTCAAATTGTCAATGAATTTTCATTCACAGAGTCAATTTTGTTAATGCCTGAAATGAAAAACTGACTGCATATATTTGGCTCATTGACTGGCATGAGTTTAATGAAGGAAAACGAAGATTCTTTATAGGTATTCACACAAAATTGCATACTCTTGTATATGTTTTCACACAGAATTGTGTGAATATATATACAAATGTACACATTATCTTAATTTTCTTTCATCAAACTCATGCCAATCAATCTGTCCAATAAATGCAGTCAGTTTTTCATTTAAGACATTTAAAATATTGAATCTGTGAATTAAAATTCACTGAGAATTTCAGGCATTTTACAAATTGACTGATTTTAGACATTGACTGTAACATATATACACATTTACCTGTAATAAATTAAATTATGTAAACCATGACTTACCAGTCTGTGTTCATGTTCAATGATTTATACTATCTTTTCCATTACCATTTAATATTATACTCAGACTTGAAAGTTCAAATATAAATTAAGTAAGAAAACTTCTCAGACATGCTAGCTCCTATGACATTCCAGCTGCCAAGTTTTTCATTTCTCGTATGTATACATTGTACACATTAATCTCATGGCTAGGCTAGTCACTGAAAGTGTTAACACAATACAGGCAATTAGCAACAACTTAGTAAGTACCCAAGCCTTTTCCCACCCACTTCTTGTTCAACAGCTGTCATCACAAACCCAGCATGGCATACATGATACTCTTTTATTGTTGCTCAACTTACATTTTACCAATCTATTTTTATATTGGATAATCCCATTCTCTGAATAATATATTGTTTGTTTTAGGGATTTCTGTTCTTCTATGGTTTTCTTAAGCAAATCACAATATAAACAGAATTTACAAGACCGCTAAATCGTGTTGCTCGAATAAATTGGTGTTTTTGCAGCATTCGCTAATAACATTGATACGGGTATGTCATGTTTGGTCTAATGGTAAAACTAATAGCACTATTAGTCGTAGAATTGATTGATTGTTAGGTTGATGCAAGTAATACGATTTTCATGTTATGTCTAATTAGTGCTGAACCAATTAACTGTATACTTGATTGATGCATGTTGTACATGTCAATTACTAATTCCATCTAATTGATAACAATAATTAGAAAGCTATAAATATAAGCTATTGCGTATCGTGCATACAAATTAATAATTCTGCTGAATCTACGGTCATTTACATTGTAATTTGATTTCCTGGTTTATGCATCTTTCTGTGATGATTTTGGCCCGAACTATCGAAAATCTAAATATTTATAATTTGATATTTTTGCTAGATGATCAGGTCCAATATAAAAATAATATTATTGGAGATTATGAGTGTTTGGTTGACAGAAACTATATAATTTATCAATATTATTGTCAATAATTGTTACAAACACCAGTAGACATAAATTGTTGAGATTTTAATACATAATATTATTGTGTACAACTAAAGATAAAATCATAATCGATTATCCTACTGATTATCCATCAGATATACTAGTACATAGTACATAGTGCATAGTATTAAGCCCTATGTCTAACAGTCAATGATAAAAATTGGTATTTGATGGTAATGAACAAGTTTAAGTTTATTAATACTATTATTTTGAAAACCATGTTGGTAAAGAAAACACCATGCACGGGTAGTCAAGATGGTTGGTCACGATAACCTAATGTCACAATACAGTCTGTGTATGTGTATACATGTATGTGTATACGTACGTATAGACTCAAACTCAGTCAAAGATCAGCATTGACACCATTGTGTGTCATCCCATTGTAAGTTGCAAGATAAATTATAGTGGTTACATATACTGAATAATATGTCATTGTGACATGTTTTATATTCAGTCATTGACATGTTATTAGCAATATTTAGAGATAGCATGACACATTTTGTGCATATGACACCATATTTACAAACTACAATGCATAATACTATTCAATAATATACACATGCGCACACGCAAGTATACACACACACATACACACACACACACATGCAGAAAACACACACACAGACACACATGCGCAAAACACACACACACACACACACACACACAGAGACACACGCATACTGACTGATAGACACACACACGCACACACAAACATGTGCATATGTACTTACACACACAGACACATATTCACACATACACACACACCAAAAAAACACGAAAAATATTTAACATATTTTACCATAATAATGGTACACAGGGATTGGTAGAATGAATAAATTAGTGTTTTTACATCACAGCAGTTCATCCATGCGCGACCAGATTGATACAAAAGCTTACCTGTTTATGAGTACAGACGGACTCCAATGCAAAGAAAACAGCAGATATCTTATTGTAGAACATTATGTTACTAAACTAATTTAGATCATTAATTCAAATGAGTTGTATGCTATGGCCAGGTTTAGGAAAACACACACACACACACATGCACACACACACACACACATTTACCATAACATACACTGCCAAAGGTAATTCAACTCAGTCATCTCTACCCATTGTAGTTGTTTACTTTTGAAGCAAAGCGTAACATGTGAATCGTGTAGCAGACAACCTCTACGTATGTGAGGCGTGCCACGTGCCACGGAGCCAAAGTTCTTCAGTCACATTGACGCAATGCTCTTCTATCTTGCTTTGCCAGTCGCTATTTTTATACCTGTACAAAGATCCCTTCCATAGAGCACCAATGGTCCAATTGTTCTTGTTCATAGCCAATGTACATAACAGTCTGATTGTTCTTATTCGTGGACCATGTACATCTAACAGTAAATACAGTAAATGCTGCAGGTACAGTACTTGTACTCTTAACAGTTCAATTGTTCTTGTCCATAGATAATGCACTCTAGGGATATGGTATTAATCCATAAAATATTATCTTGATGGGCTGATTCTGTTGACATGTTGACACTATATGTTGGATTCATACTCCACTATCCTTTTGTTTTCATGTTGTATTTATTAGATTTTTGAAAAATATTTGAAAAAAATCAATGTAATAATTTTTGCAATTGAAATTGTTTAGGTTTCTGAACTTTGATTTTGGTAGATGGAGAATATTTTCAAACTAGATTATGTTTCTGTCAACCTCTAACATTCTTAAAACGCTAAATTTATCTTCCAGGATTGTTTATAATTGCTTTCTTGCATTCCTACATATCCCTGACCTTTTCAATTTGTTTTAAATGTTACCTCTTTTTATTTTCTGAGTGAAATAAACAGAATTTTTCAAGGAGAAGCAAATTATAAGCCTCATTGCATGTTGCCGCAAACATTTCTAATTAGGAGAAAGTTCGTCTTGGGACAGTAATGTAACCAAAATTTCTCCTGGCAATTGATTTTTTTTTGCCATTTGGCTATAGCTGGTTGTGGTTGTGTACATACATACTCTAGGTATGGTTCAATACTGAAGACCAGGGTGAACAGCGGGGTAGTTCAACTAG
>JAUTBV010123729.1:0-12825 GCA_032361325.1 Lepetodrilus fucensis
TATAGAGAGAGAGATAGTTATATATGACACTATAGTGACCAGTGTGTTAGGTAATACTACATCAGCTGAACATGTCTAAAGTCGCACATGAAATCAATAACCAACTGATCGGAAGTACGCCTATACTATAGTATAGTATATTTAGTATACAAGAACCCGGGTAACACACTACATTTAGGTATGCAAGGCCTATAGTACAAAACACTGTAACATCGACTGTATACAGCTGTACCTAGTATATAGTACAGTATGGGTAAACGATCATAAGCCACCACGTGCCTGTTACAATCAGGAACTTGACCTTTATTGGAGTATGGATACATTATTTACGAAAACTACAGTAAAATACTAGTAATCAATATATAACGATACATATTGTAGGCTGTGATACAGATAGTTCAAGAATCCAATCACACATACTACATACATAGGTATGCATGCTTATAGTACAAAACATATACAAATCGACTGTATTATAGCAACTATCAGGCTATACCTAGTGTGTAGTACTAATAGGCCTACAGTATGGGTTACCAGCGTTACGATCTAAAGGGACCACGTGCCTTTTACAATCAGGAACATAACATGTGTTGGAGCATGATCCATTATTAAGGAATCACTACAGTAGTACAACCAGTTCACCGTGCCACTCACCCTGGGCTATCCATGAACTGTCTGCCAAGACAGAAACCCTCTCAGAAAGACTCGCAGAACTGACATCTGTCAATTCCCCAGCCTGTTCTTCTTCGGCAGCATTCGACAACCAAAACATTTGCCATGCTGTCACCGAAATAAGTCCTACGGCAAACAGCAACACACGAATGTGCACCGGTGATCGTCGAAGTCGCATGCTTCATTCCTTGTCAGTAGAATCATCTGCACATAATTCCCTCTAGCTTATAAACTAACGGTACCAGAGACTACCGTGGCAGTGACGCGAGGAATATAACGAGTTGCCTTTCACAGTAGGAGTTTGCGAGACTGATCGCGACTGGTCGCATTTTATCGTAAAAGGGGGTGAAGGTTATTGCCTTGCCTTTCACCGTCTTCGGTTCGTCGCGTTGGTTAAATATTTAAACCTTGCTATATATAAGAGTACGTCGATCACGGGTTACATGCTACCACACGTTGTGTGGATGTTATGTGGTATATCGACTTAGTATGTGGTGTTAGGTTTTCGCTGTATAACGGTTCATATTGTCTGACACCCCTATAAATGTAAAGGACTGAGCTGGATCGTTCATAGACAGGCGACTTTTCATTGAAGAGATAACATAATTGGGATCTGAATACTATTATATTGTTGGATAGTTGGTTACATGTATACACCTAGAGCAAGGTGGGTGACACAGTGAGCTGGTTTTATTGCTTTCATTGCATATACGTTGAACAATAGTAATGGCATAAGCTAATGTTACATGTATGATCTACATGGTTGATTCATGTATCAGCGTAGTTCAATATTTCTGTCCATACTAGTACGCTTTGTTATGAAAGATAAGCTTGAGTATAGTATATGTTCCATTTCCAGCAAACACATAATTAAGGAATTAATGTTGAGTTATTAGCATTCATTGTGCCATGAAGCTAATGGGTCACGAAAACAAATTATAAGAAAGCTACAATATTAAGGTTGTACCTTTATCTGTTGAATGTTGCTAGGTGTAGGAGAATGTCAGAAAAATCTTCCAATAGTCTCCACGTGCGAAACTATTGGAAGATTTTGAGGACATTCTCCAACTTAAAACAAATTTGACAGGAGATACCGAGAACACAGAAACTCGCACCTCTTAGTGCACGGGTAAAACTATTGGAGGGTTTGGTTCACATTATTAAAACTATTGGAGGTTTAGTAACAGAGCTTTCGTAATAATGTCAAATTTGTTTTAAGCTGCGGCCTCTGATGCGCTCCACGTGCGAAACTATTGGAAGATTTTTCGGACATTCTCCTACACGGATATGTTGATCATTATATATCGACGGATATGACCACTTCATCCTTCATTCTATCTTTGGACACTTCACTCTCCATTTACCATATTGGACGTCGGAGACAAATGTTCCAGGTTCCTGAAAGTTACCTTTCTGTGCCGAATGTATATTCACTCACTTACTCTATCCGCTAATTTGATGGTTAACATACGGCCCTCGGGAGTTACGGTGGTATGTAATGCATGGCGTTGAAGGAATTAGCCCGAGGGGCAATTCCTACAACGGAGTGCATTACATGCTAGTAATGCCCGAGGGCTGGTGTTAACTGTCATACATCACGACAAAAATATACAAATAAACCTTGGATACAAATTATAATATGAATATACTTGGTATACAAGGCATTTTACGAGCGATTCATTCATGCATAAAAGAATAAAATTGTAGTAATTTTAATTTTTTATTTGCATATTATTACAAATCCAATTAATACCAGTACTAATTTGATAAATATATAATAATGGCGAAACTTCAACTTCCATGCACGCAATGGTCTTTGTGATCATATGACGAGATGAAAATCTACAATTCTTGTGAAACGTGGGGAAGCTAAAAGAAATTCAAAATAGATTTTTGATCTATGGATTGCAAGAAGAATTAGATGAATACTTCTAGAAATGCCCTAAGCTATTTATTAACCAGTCTTTGATTGCTTCACATTGTGTATATAGATATTATAGATCCAGAAATGAATGCGAGGTAAAAATGAATGCGTAAAATGCTAGGTGATGACACGTCGCAAAATAAGCTCACGTTTCTCAGCCTCGTAACAGTAATTCATATTAAATTTGACTCACATTAATTTCTGGATCCGCAGTATTCTTAAGATAAATGATGAGCAGGATTCATTTGGGTATATAGTTTAGTACTCACTTCAGAAACATTCTAATAATGATACTTACAGCAATTATGATTCAATATCCCACCTCACTGAACTTGGGTAATATCAGTAGAAATATCAGAAGAGAAACAAATGTGCATCAATACATTATATTTAATATATAGAAAATGACCTCAAGTCATCATTTTCCATTTTAATTATTTAGCGTGTGTACACATGATTTTATATTAACTTTTAGTTTCCGATTATAGTAAATTATTTTAATAACTATTTCAAAATCCCGAAACTGCATCAATATCCATTCATCAGAGGGTACACTTGGACATGATATTGTATGACAGCATTGGAGGGCGGGGTACTATGTCGGATGGCACACGTATCAACGAGGTTCCAACGGATACGTTCAGCTCTCCCCTCGGCAAGCAGCAACTGGGGACATTTCATCCCTCGACGACGGGTACAACACAGACTATCTACACGACACACCCGCTCCTCAGTATAGAGAGAACGCACGCAAAACTGGACTGAATAAACACAACAAATGGATCTCCGTATTGGCTACTATATACATCACAGCTGTACAACACATTCATTTCCTGGACAGTAACAACTACAATGGTAAAGACAGACAGTGCAAATGGCCACAAAGGTAGATTACTGTTTTAATGCTAACAGTCGTGGTTCCCAATTTCTTAAATCTTCTAGTCTTCTACAGACTAAATTTGGTATTTTTATGACCAAAAGTAACAATGGTAACCAAACCGAGACTAAACTATCATGATTGTAAATACAATTTTCTGCATTATATTTTCTGTACATTAAATGGAAAATACATCCCAAATATATATCTAGACTAATATGAAAATGCTCGAAGAAATCTCAATTATCAAAAACAAAGTCTAATAATCATGATTAATCAATGCTACAAGTGGATTTATCTCGCGTTCCTTTTTACAATCTATACACATGAGTGTAAATTCTAACAGAATAATAATAATACTAACAATGTATTTCCGTCAACAAAGATCACGATAGCACTGTGGTCCATATTATCTCCAAAGTCTATCTCTAAATGCAGCACCCGAACACGAGTGCTAATTGTCAGACTTTCACTTTCACTTTTAACCCCCCAAAAGCGATTTCATCATTATTTTCAGCTGCATCGATAATCCATGGAAGATTCCTTTCGAGAAAATCGGACACCGCACTTGGACGTGGATCTGTCCTGTAAATGCTCTTCAGAACAACTTGGTTGTTGACGATGACGACGCTATCGATGATGACAACAGCGCCGATGATGACGACGGCTTTGAATGCCGACAGCATGTTGAGAATGAGCTGTGGAATGGATGACTAAAATGTAGCTATATCACACACAGACAGACACACACACACACAGGCAGGCAGGCAGGCATTCTCCGGCTTCTCGCCCCACCACAAGGTTCAAAGTCACTGCCGACAATTTTGCGCAAAGTGTTCGTCCAGCTGTACTTAGTTCTTGTCTTTCTTCTCTTTCTTCTCGTCCTTGTCGTCCGTCGACTGTGTGGACTCGTCAGATTTTGAGCCGGACTCATCAGATTTTGAGTCGGAACTCGAGGAGGCGGATGAAGAGGTATCTCGCTCGGCCGCCATCTGAAAGAAATCAAAAGATATTGTGACATGTCCTCTTAATGTTTTACACTTCACATACAGCCAGTAATTACAGAGTTCAACATTGCTGCAGAAATCATTTGCAACAAACTTCTCATAGAGTGTCTAAGTTAAATTATTTTATTATATATAAATTGGGATTTAGATCTGCTTTCAAGATGTGTTCACTTCACGACTTGTCAGTTTAGGGCAGGAGGAAGCCCGCAACATCCGTAGCGCTGAATGTTGCAGTAAACAGGGAAAGGCTCAGAATTGTTCTTCCGCAGTAGAAACAATGATGCTGCTATTAGGAGACGAAAAATAAAACATCACGGCCTTGTTCCAAACACTGTCTACTATTATCCATTGTAGTAATTATTAACACTAGTCCTATCAAGGCAAATTGACCAAATGCTTCAAATGCCTCGTGAAAATTGCTTTCTACATCAGGTTTACGAGATTGTCAAAATCCACGGATACATCCCTGTACATGTGACAGTAAACTGAGGAAAATAAATAAGTAGACAGGACGAGCACATGATAACGGAGGAGCGGTCACTCACCTTCTTGTAGGCCATTTCAAAAAGTTTGAGAGAGGACTGCTGGAGGTCAGAGGTTGCCTGTCTGATGTTTTCCGTTGTCTCGCTGTCCTTGTTGGCCAACACGTCACGAACCTTGGTAATCTTCTCCTTCAGCTGGTCACACTGACAACAGAGAAACTCACTGTCACAGGCCGGCGTTACAGCAATCTGTAGTGTGTTACTACCCAAATAATGTATTACTAAAACAAAGTATTACTAAAACAGAGAAGGCTCAGAAATGTGTTTCCTCATACAAACTGATTTGTTGGAGACGAAAAATAAAGTCATCATAGCCTTCGATGAAATTTCAAAATGCTATCTGCCAAGACTGCCATAGTTTGAAATGCATCATATCTTATCAATGCACCACAGATGTAATTTCCACAAGTCTTGGTCCGATAATCTGCCAGTGCATTGTCACCTGCATATATATTGCATTATTTGGGTATAGGAGGAGTTTACCTCCTGTTTGCCAATCCACTTCCCATTCTTCATCTCTATATGTGTTACTATGTACTGTTTTTCTTTGGGGAAATAAATCAAGCAAGCTTTTCATGAAATCATGAAAGATGGTCATACCTGTAGGCCTGGTATAAAATCAAGGTGTAAGCCACCTCCTGCTATATAGTAAAACCATGGTGTATGCCCTTAGTTATGGCAAGACTATAGTACATTCCTTTTCGTGAAATGCTGGAATAAACAACAATGTACGTGGGCAGTCACTAGCGTACCTCGTCAGCGGGCAGCTGGTCCTTGTATTCCTCCATCTTGCTCTCTGTGTCGTGGATGATGCTGTCTGCGCTGTTCACTGCCTCAACAACATCCTGTAACCAGACACCAGATTGAAACCCCGACAACGTAACAAGAAACATAATGTAATTATTAAGAAACTATTTTTAAAAGATCTGGATTAAAAGCCTTTTTTTCTTTACTAATACAGAAACATTTAGATGTTTTAGAAGACTTATAGATTTCTGGGCAAATGTAGTTAATTTTTTTAACAGATACATATACAGGTCTATGATGTTAAATACTTAAAGCATTCAGTTATGTCCGTAATAGTACAGGCATACCAACAGAAAATGTTGAGTTCAGCGGCTAACAAATTGAGGGTCTGATTGACCACTGGACAAATAAATCAACGGATTTCTGCGGAAAATTACCATGCCTGATAATACAAGCCCAGAGAATGCTCAAAGCGTTAGGGGATTGTTAATTGACAGTACAAATTCTCATATGGACACAATATAGATATCAGGGGGCCTAGATATTCTCAACAGAAGACAAAGGCTCAGAAATTGGTTTCCTCACGCAAAGTGATTTGTAAGAGACGAAAAATATAGTCATCATAGCCTTGTTTGAGGAGGCTCACTGCCTTGTACTGTACGACAAATGGGTGATGGGTCAGGAGTATTGGGAAACGGTAGGATTGGGTGGGGGTGGGGGCTTTACTGGAGGATCAGGGAGGGGACACCAAGGCTACTGGGGTTAGGGGAGGAATACAAACCTTCCTCTTCTTGTCCTCCTCTGCGTACTTCTCAGCATTGCGCACCATGTTCTCGATGTCTTCCTTCGACAGACCACCCGATGACTGGATCACAACTGTAATACGGGACAACAATACGTCACAACAATATGTCACAACAATACTGCTCTCGTAACAACAAATGCAGGCTCAACATTATACAAACAAGTCCAAATTTGCTACCAGACAATTTGATTGAATGTGTGCTTTACGTCGCATAAGGAATATTTCACCCATTGGCTATTTCTATGGCGTCACTGATGACTTTGTTCTATTAAAGGTATACATACTTTGTTGTTCCTTTCCCGTTCCCTTGTCTCTGGCCGAGACGTTCACGATGCCGTTGGCATCAATGTCAAAGGTCACTTCCACCTGGGGCACACCTCGGGGTGCTGGAGGGATTCCGATCTGTTCACAAATAGAGATAATGTTTACTCGTCTTCAATTCTGCGGGAAAACAAGGCTGGGCTGCAGGCCACAAGCCACATCCAGGGCAAATAAATCAGCCACGTGATAAATATATCGATGAATTTCCTTGGAAATGTGATGACTAATATTCTTGGGAAATGACTGACAAACATTGGCATGTGCTGTATTCTAGCGGCAGTCCACAATGTCGACACACGAAATACTGACCAGTGAGAACTGCCCCAGCATCTTGTTGTCGTGGGCCATCTCTCTCTCCCCCTGGAACACCTTGATCTCAACCTGGGTCTGACCGTCAGCTGCCGTGGAGAATTGCTGTAATACAATACAGGCATTATTATTTTATTAATTTTTTTTTTTTAAACTGGGATGTATAGCCACTTTCAAGATTGTTTTCACTTATATTACACAAGCATCACCATTACATAGGTAGTAATAGAAACTAACTTACAATCCTCAATAGCGAAACAAATAACAAATTTCATTAATTTCTACTAGCCCTTAGGATACCTTTTAGCATTGGACAAAAATGGCCCGGGCTTAGCAGGCTAGTATTATTAATTGCGATTCCCTGCCTCCGACGTACCTGGCTCTTCTTGGTGGGGATGGTGGTGTTCCTGTTGATGAGCTTGGTGAAGACGCCGCCTAGGGTCTCGATACCGAGTGACAGCGGCGTGACATCCAGGAGGAGGACGTCGGTGACGTCGCCCGCCAGAACTCCGCCCTGGATGGCAGCACCGATGGCGACGGCCTCGTCAGGATTGACGGACTTGCTGGGTGTCCTTCCAAACAACTCCCTGACAGTGTCCTGGACCTGGGTACAGCCAATCAGGTTAACATCCATACTCAATGTCCAGTAGCAGTTGCTTATTTAGTTGTGCATTATTGTATCCATTCATAAATTAATTTTATTATTTTTGTTTGTTTACTAAATTGCACTTTACAGTTGGTTTGTAGATAGTCAAATTGTATCATAACTTGTCAGTTTGTGTGTTGTCGAGAAAAATATTTCACAGGGGAATCTTTAAAGAAATGCAACAAATCTCATGGCAAGAATGATAGAGATTATGGAGTTTAACGTCGATGTGGGAATCTAATCACCCATTTTGCGAAGATTATAGCAAGAAATAACCTGCAGTACATGTAGCATTGAGAGCTGTGGTAAACCTGCAATTGCTCTCTGATACCTATAAAGAACCAAGCCACACATAAGGTGTTCTCCATTCTCAATTAAGAACACAATACCTACTCTATTTGAGCATATCGGCAGCAAGTTTAAAGAAATAATATTCAAATAACACAACAGCAAACTGTCGATATGTCAACATTGCACGATGCCTGGGTAGGATGACGACACTAATGTTGACATACCACACAAGATGCCTGGGTAGGATGACGATGTACTAACCTTGGGCATCCTCGTCATCCCTCCGACCAGGATGACCTCACCAATGTCGGACTTCTTCACCTCAGCATCCTGGAGAGCTTTCTGGCACGGGCCGACCGTCCTCTTGATGAGCTCCTCCACGATAGACTCGAACTTGGAACGGGACAGCTTGACGTTCATGTGCTTGGGTCCGCTGGAATCCATCGTGACGTATGGCAGGTTGATGTCGGTCTGTCGAAAAAATAATCCACATGACATTTATATACACGCATTCATATGACACAGACGCTTCAATAGTAATCATTCCAAACATAATTGACTAAATTATGAAATGAGAACTAAATATTGCAGACACTATTTTGATGTGTATTTTATACTTCCCACATCACAGGATGACAATAATACGTCATAATATGTCATCTCGAGCATGTTCAAGCATAAAACATGTCCTGCATCAGTTTGATAATAAAATCTCTCCAATCACACCTCCTGTGTCTGCACAATACATGGAGAAACAAGTTTTCTACAACCACAAATTATTAATTTTTAAATCACATGCAATTATTTAATTTCTCTGTGATTTTAGTGTAAGTTCATAAAACTATGACCAGCTCACAGGAATCTGATCAACTCTCAAGAACTCTCTCGACAACGACCAACGGTCAGAGATCTAAAACAGATCTCGGAGACTGCTGCCCTTGCCGAGATCTCTGTACCACAGACGTAACGCAAGACGACACATGTACGTGTCATTTGCTGACTAGGCTGTGGAATGCAATTCTTCGATTGTCAAATCAATGTGATCCACACATCTATTTGTACAATCTTCAGGGAGTTAAAGTCGAGCAAGTGTGCCCCGTTTCATTGACCAGAATAACAGGGTGCCTCACAAGTGTTATTTATTATCCGAATTCATAATACTGTAAAATTAGTTTAAATTACGTTGAAAATTTAGGCAAGAAAGATTTGTTTAAAGTTTCTTTGAATAATCATTACAAAATGTAAATTCTTTAAAACTATGACCAGCTCCACAAGAACCTGGCCAACTCTCAAGAACTCCTCCAGCAAGGGTAACAGTCCGCAGTCTAAAACAGATCCACAAGACCGCCTCCTACCCTGGACTTTCTCTACCACAGACGTAACGCAAAGCAATACATGGACGTATCGCTTGCTGACTAGGCTGTGGAAACGTGTTGTTTTATTTTAAATGTTGAATGTTGAAAACAACACATATGAAAGATGGAAAGGGAAGAGGAAGTCAGGGTGGTGGAGATACTAACCTGTAACGCCGACGAGAGTTCAACTTTCGCCTTCTCTGCAGCTTCTCTCAATCTCTGCATCGCCATTGTATCTTTTGTGATGTCAATTCCTTGCTACAACCAAGCAAAATGATAATTTATAATTTTATTTAATATGCAATCATGGCACGACACATTACATGGTCAAGTGTATTTACCATTAAGCAAGTACATTTGATCTGTCCACACAAGTATACTTGGCAACCAGCTATATTTTCAGCATTTTTCAATATGTTCATATGGTGTTTTTTTACCTCATAGCAGGAATCTTTCACACACAAAATGATGCCTGTGTACACGACTCATTCATATTTAATTAATATTCAAGAAAGAAATTAAATAAAGGACTGGGTAGACAGACAGACACTCACATCTTTCTTGAACTCCTTTGCTAGGTGGGCGACCAGATAATTATCAAAGTCCTCTCCCCCCAAGAACGTGTCTCCGTTGGTGGACTTGACTTCAAACACACCCTTCTGGATTTCCAAGATGGAGATGTCGAAAGTTCCGCCACCGAGATCGTAAACAGCAATTCTGAAATGGAAACACTTCTAATGTCAAAAACATCACAACCTAACTGAACAATAAAACAATGAATGTACAGTTGATGCCCATGAACGAGAAATAACTTCACTACAGGGTTGCAGAAATTGCATCTGGAAACCGGCCTGGAAAGATGGCTTTGCAGACACTTGGTGCCTTCAGTTCCGTGGTACAGAGAGGTTTCATTGTATACCCACCTACTCACAGACGAGGAAATATATCATGGGTGATGAAATCACTATGGAGTTCAATGTCGCTGCAGGATATCTTTCACCCATTTGCGACTATTATGGTTTGTCAGTAATGGGCAGAAGGAAACCTGCAACATCTGTAGCACTGAACGTAACAGTAAACCTGCGAGCACTGGTTGGTAGCAACAGACCAAGAATGATAACCGCATTGGCATCCTATCAATACCGTGTCCGAGAGGTAACCTTCGCAAACATTGATACCGGCTCCCGTGAAGGAAATTGAACTCGGAACCTTTGTCAATGAAGTCCAAACATTCTACCATTGCACTGCCAATTGACGCTTTTGTACCTTAGCTGCTCTACCAAACTCTCCAACAGGGAACTTATTTGTTGAAAATCAGGAATTACTCCACACAAACTCACACTTTGTCGGCTGTCTTGTCCATGCCGTATGCAAGCGCAGCAGCCGTTGGCTCGTTGATGACACGGAGGACGTTCAAACCAGCAATCTGACCAGCATCCTTGGTTGCCTGCACAAGATGGGAAGACAAATTTGCAGATCCATTATAGATTAAAACAAATCCAAATTATTATTTTTGTACACTGTTGTTTAGAGGTTTTCAAGATTCTTTCACTTGTACCACAGCTTGTCAGTTAACGGCACGAGGAAACCCACAACATCCACAGCACTAAATGTTGCAGTAAACCTGCGAACAAGTCATTTTTATTTTTCTATTTTAGTAGGAAGAATAGTAATGAATGTAATGAATAAGTTAGGGGGCGTTGCACAAATTCCTACTGTCTCTTAATAAAAAAGAATGTAAAGCAATTTCAAGTGTGTGTACACACCTGTCGCTGAGAGTCGTTGAAATAGGCTGGCACAGTGACAACAGCATTCTTCACACTTGTTCCCAAATAACTATCTGCAAGACATAACAAAACACCCAAATAAATAAAACATAACAGTGTGATAACGTAAATATTTTATGGGTTCTTCATAAATGTTATAACATGCATAAAATATACACTGGCCTTGTGAAGATGTGTTGACCAAGTAGTTACTGTGATAAATACCCCAGCAATAACAAAAATATATAAACATCTAACAGTTCTGTCCCTGAGATTTTACGAAACTTTCTGGAATACGATTTCATGCTTATCACAAAGTTTTGTTCAAAAATCCACATATAAATTTATGACATCGTACTCGAAATGTTCGTAATCTTGGGGCCTGGTTTGCAACATGTGCAAGCATGTAGGCAATGGTAGCTTTAGATAAATTGTGGAATAGGTAGGTACATGAAATCTGACTTGATAGACCCATGAATTCAGATACAATGGCCAGGACAGTCCGACTGCCACTCACCTGCAGTTTCCTTCATCTTCATCAGAACGAAGGCTCCCACCTGACTCGGGGAATAAACCTTCCCATGAGCTTCCAGCCACGCATCGCCATTGGACGCCTTCGTAATCTTGAAGGACACAGTTTTCCTGTGGCAAAAAGAAGTTGAGCTATCATGGTTGCAATCATAATTATTTATAGGCCTATTACGAAAAGAATTAGTTATGATTGGTTGGTTTGGGGTTTAAAGTCACTTTCTAGAATCTTTCACTAATATCATGACTTGGGTTATTATGAATGAAGGGCTATAATAAAGAATTTCAGCCACTGTTCGACGAAACTGTTTAGAATTTGATCCGGGGGACATTAACAATAAATGAGAAATTTCAAAACATTGGAATCACCAACTAGTCCACTTCTAAAACGTCTATCTAATTACCTCCCTTTGACTTCTTTTATGGTTTGTTTTCAATAGGACAAAAACCATCTAAGGAAAGATTTTATTCGAAAATGTCCCTTGACATCACGAAGGGAATCTTAATTACAGCACAAACACTTGAGACACTCACATGTCCTTCTGCACTTCAACATCTTCAAACCGCCGACCAATGAGACGCTTGGTGGCAGACAGCGTGTTCTCGGCGTTAGTGACAGCCTGTCGCTTGGCGGGCATCCCAACCAGTCGCTCCCCGTCCCTGGTGAAGGCGACGACTGATGGCGTCGTCCGGGCGCCCTCCGAGTTCTCCAGAACCTTGGCCGCCTTGCCATCCATAACGGCCACACACGAGTTTGTCGTTCCCAGGTCGATACCAATAACATGGCCACGAACTTTGTCCGATCTGCAACGACAAGTAACAATAATAATAATGTGAAATTTATAATGCCCCAAATTCACGATCTAAAGCATACTCATAGTGGTACATTATTACCCCAATCAATGTGCAATCATTTCAACTTCTCAACCCAAGTTGCATGTTAAGGTGCTAGAAGGTTTACATTCACTATTTTTTTTTTTTTTTTTTTTTTTGTATTGGGGTTTAAAGTCGCTTTCTCTAATCTTTAACTAATAT
>JAUTBV010123740.1:0-12823 GCA_032361325.1 Lepetodrilus fucensis
GAGAGAGAGAGAGAGAGAGAGAGAGAGAGAGAGAGAGAGAGAGAGAGAGAGAGAGAGAGAGAGAGAGAGAGCAAGAGCTGGTGAGTGAGAGACAGATTATTAAACCAATTGATTACTATAATGCATAGTGTATCAAAATACAAGACATTCATTATTCCTTAACTTTCTATCCGATGCTGTTTGCAAGAACATAGTGCGCAGTTACCAAGGCTGATAAACCTTGTACAAGACTATTTCAAGTGTTCATGAGGGGACAGTGTGATGTAATCGAAAGCTACTGCAATCGATTTGTTGTGCTTCTTCCAGAGGAAAGTTGGGTTTTATAGCCCTCCGTGGGCCTGCTCCTTTCTAGCTGTAATGTATGTACTTTCTGTCCCACGCATGCGCAGTTACCAATGATCAACACCGCACAGTGTAACTGCGCATGCGTCGGACAGAAAGTACAGACATTACAGCTAGAAATGAGCAGACCCCTTCAGTATTTCAGCGAGGTTGCTTCGTTCTATTAATATGGGAGGCAAACCTACGATAACTTCCAGTTACAATACGGCCCACGAACCGCAGTTGGTCCATAGTTCATATGGCGAGTTATGAACAAAATCATGAGTTCCTACTCGAAAGTGGTTTGTAATTTCGGTGCCCAATCATACCATTACATGAAAGAGTTCGCCATCGCTTACATGAAACGAGGATCACAATTGGAACTAAATTCGAACTTTCGATTGTGTAGTCCAACGTAAAGTTATCATCTCTAGTTATTAAGAACAAACCATGTACATACTATTACGAATTCAAAGGAAACCACGCTAACCCAGCAGTATATAGTATAGCATCAATTTAACAGCTCATGTCATTGCTTCCCCGCTAGCTTTAACAGTTTCTGATAGCCATACATAATAGCCGTAGGAAGAAATCAAGAAAGCAACACTATTTTATTCATGATTTGGAACAAATTTGGATCAAATATCAATCTAAAATCATTGCGTATCAGACCATGCATAGCATCTTACAAACATATCCCGATATTTAGAAAAATATGATTATCATGTAGGTCATGAGTATGATAAAAACAATAGTGTGGACGACAATATTATATTCATGATTTGGATCCAATTTGGACCAAATTTCAATCTAAAACCAACGCGTATCATTCCATGAACATCATATTATAAACCTATCCCGATATTTAGAAACATGATTATCAACAAATACATTGCATGTATGTCCGTAGGAGCATTAGGAGCTATGGCGTAGATGTCGAGATGTACAAGATATTGGAAATGGTAATACAATATTAGGCTTACCTGAGGAAGAACACTACATAAGGAAGAACACTACACTGATGGAGTCCTGTGTATAGTGAGCACCGCTAGCTCGTCTCTGACCCGACGGTCCACTCATCGAACGATGGATAATGTGTGCTGGGCGAGAGGAATCAACTCTCCGAGCCATGGTCTAGGTAACCATGCAGCAAACGCCGTTCATTTCCAGCACCAGTTATCCAGGACATTAACTAGTGGTCTTATGAGAATGCGACATGAGAATAAATAAACTGAACAGAACTGAAGAGTAGACGGGAGCTCGATTTACTCTTCACATTAGCAGTGGTATTAGTGTGCCAACGGAAAATTAGAATTACATGTTAGTTCCTATTGGAGCTCCTCGTTCAATGACCTCTGAACTCTGACTGATGTATCGTAAGGGTAAGGGACATTTGAATGAGCACCAATAATCAGCCGAGATTGGTTTCTTGTCACAAAAACGCTCTTTACAATATGTACGGGTAACAGTCTATAAAGTAAATTTGTTTGTTGTAAACTGGCTATCAAGATTACGCGCGCTATGTACAGTAGTAGTAGTAGTATATCATTTTGAATATTACTAACTGAATTTAATAAGAAACAATCAGATTGGATAATAACAAATTAACGAAAGATCATCAGGAAAACTTAAAATTAGGGATTTCCCTAGATTTTGGTCTGGGCGGGTGGTAGTGCAATGGTACACGTTGGACCGGATCCAATGGTTCTAGGTTCAAATCCCGACTCGGGAGCCCGGCGCAGAATGGCATCAATGTTCGCAATATTGATAGGATGCACTGTATAATGGCAATGAAGATATCATGCTCTGTCTTGTCAGTACCAGCGCTTCGGATGTTGCAGGTTTCTTCCTGCCCTAAACTGACAAGTCGTGATTATTGAACGAACCTAGAAAGCGACGCTAAAGTCCAATCACAAAAAAAAAAAAAGAATAAAAAGATGTTGGTCTATGCGACTAGGTGAACTGAACCAAGATGACCCGGTTAACTATTCTGCTGCTCACACGTAGCCTCTATTGTGAATGGGTATTTTCATTAGCGCTATTAATAACACACTTTACTAGTCACATTAATAAGTGATATAAGCCAGCTTGAAAGGTAAAGTTATTAGCACACAATGGATCAAATAAAGTCATATATATATTTCGGTAAATGACTTGTAAACAAAGTAACAATGACCGCCGTTACATTTCTGTAAGACTTAAATGACAATCATGCTCGGCGCCATTGAATCGCGTCGTAAATAGACAGAGTAATATACACCATGCGTATTAAAGGAACCGAAATTACCAAGCCGGCTACTCTGTCACACAAAAGACAAAGTAAACTTTAAGCACGTATTTACACGAACGTATTAATTCAAGTTAAATGATCGAGTAGCTTTCATGGCTAAAACTGGTTTCGAGACATGCCACGTCACGTTTCTCAGAGGTTTCCGTCTGTTGCCATTCTGCGCCCGTGAGCTAGAAACATGGGCCATGTGTTTTATGCCTTGTGTATAAATCATGGTAATATTTCGGCTCTGGTTCTCAATATTTCATGCACACCGGATGTAGCTTATCTGTCCAATTTCTTATTTCAGGTAGGCATTAGCACTGGGAATCCAGAGAAGAGATTAGCAATAGCATGCAGTGTTATCTCGGTGGCAAACTCAGACACAACAAGACCCGGGCACGTAAGTCATGAAGCTATCGTATTCACAATGAAACCATAGAGCTCTAGTTTCTATCTATCTCGCTGATCAATACGACAGCACTATGCTCTCTTAGTGAATACGAGAGCTTCACGGAAGGGCGACCTTTCTAAGAAAAATAATACTCTGATGAAACCGGCCTTGGGTATATACAGTACTGTAAATCACGAAATTAACGGGTCACTAATTTAATGCGACCTTTAGATTTTAGACGTAAATGTGACACAAATAAAATGCGATGTCTCCATACATTCTTTTTCCCCCGGTACTTATTTTTAATGTGAAGAAATTATATGCGACAATACGGCGGTCGCAGTGTTCGCATTAATATTCTGCTCGCATTAATTTCATGATTTTCAATAAATATATATATATATATATATATTTTATGTCCAATACGGTCAAAGGACTATACATCAACTACAACTTCCGACGTGAGTAGCGGGAATAATTAGTGGGTGGTTTACGATGTTTTCCACAGAATTTAATTTAGCCTTGCTTTGCTACTAACTAATGTCGAAGTGCAAATTGTTCTGTTTTGATACTTCCAATATATATTACTGAAGCCACTTTGTCGTCTGACACAAACGTACTTTTACCTTAGCTATGAGAATAATTATCGGCGACGTGCAAATGGTTCCGCTTTTTGGTACATTTCTATTGAATGTATTCTATTGAACCAATTTCGTCTATTTTGGATAATGGATCTAGAACCGTAAAGACGAAATAAGACCATATAGTGCTAGCCAGTGTAACCTTTTACGATGTGGGTCAATTGAAAGTACATCGATAGCATTGATGGAATATACTTCAACATGCATAACTAATGGCCTGACGAATACCAATGCTTGGTTTATAATGCAACAGAATGATATCGATATCCAGTAGAAATAGAATACAGTTTTTAACGTGCTATTCCCAGGTTGTACTTTGCATTATGATGGCCTAAGGTTAATCGAATGTCTTTCTATCTTCTTCTCCTCCTGCTCATCCTCTACCTCTCCTTCTTCTCCTCAACAACAACAATGACATTATCTCCTCTGTCTCCACGCTCTCTTCTTCTTTCTCTCTCTCTCTCTCTATCTTATCTCTCTCTTCTCTCTCTCTCTCTCTCTCTCTTTCTGTACAAACACATTGATTGATGAACTAGCTACTATGAGGCGTCGAGTTTAATTAACAAAAGAGCAGATTTGTTGTGTAGAAAAGACCATATAAGCCCGTTACCGAAAATATATAACAGTAACGTATATTTCAACAATTTAAATTAGGTATCTCCTAAATACCAAAGATCGGGGAACACGATTCTTAGTGTGTTGGGAATGTCGAGTAATTTATAAATACTGACTTAAATTCGTACAACATTCCACTTCGGGGGATCTCCTACCATGAATAAATCGCACTTTTACTGACACTGTGTCATGTATGTCAAGTCTTAATTACACTAGTGACTATAACCTAGCTAACCTCCCGCCAACAGTTCTGACGGAGACCGGTGTGTATCAGATTCCGTTCTGGTCGTGTACAGATGTTCAATATATAGGAAGTTGACCTAGGGCTTAATAAAATAGCATCCCGAGAGATATATTTGGATTTGGTTTTGCATGTTTAACACCGTAAGTATGCTGTACTTATGTTGTCATGCATGCCCTTATTGAAATTACTTGCCAAAAACGTTCACATAATGCGTTTACATAATTTACTCCATTTCTTTAGAGATATTTGCATTTTGTCACCTTTCGAAATGATATTTACAGAATGTTGAGGAGACAGAAGAACTTACAATTTACAATTTTGGGGAGGTATATTTGCATATGTGAACAAAACAGTGTCACAGTTTAAATTGTTTGAAATAAAATGCTGAAGAAAATAATCTCTAGCCATACAGTGCTTCACAGAAGGAAGTGACATGGTTATCTAGAAATATATAATTAGCATACCGGACCAGACAAACCTTTCACTTTTAAAAGTGATTAACTGTCAAGAACACATATATCTATATTCCATCCGATACCATTGAACATCTGCTAATAACTCGGTGACGCATTTAAACAAAATCTTAGTTTCCTTAAATGGTCGAGAAAATCTGACATTAACAGATTACGGACACGTGGCCAATAACGAAAGTAGGTATTGTCAGACAACCGCCGTCAAAGGAAGCTGATTTATTCCGTGTAACACTGTACTCGGTAACGTGGTAATACATTTAGAAAGCATCAAATAGTGTTTTAGAAGGTCAAACTATCGGTACATCCTACTGGGTAATTCGGCGTGAGGCGTGTGCTTCACGAAACGGTCGTACTGTAGACCCGGCCTAAACCATGACACACACCATTGTCTTCCTGTAGCAGGAAATGTCGAGAACCTCGATTTACGCTCAGACTACCGGTACGACCATTTCGTGAAACGCATCCCAGAATCTCATTCAGAATTCGGACACGGTACCACAGGAAGAGGGACCTCGTTTCTTGACATTTCACTGCTCAGAGGTCGTCATGCGGGGATTAATCACGTACAAGGTCTCCTGCGACTGTTGGAACTATTTATATTGAAGTGTGGGTGGAGGAGAAGGTATAGGCCACAATAGACCTAAGGATACAGCCGTGGGGGGTAAGGCTGGAATGCCAACAGAATGTTTATTTCTGAGATTCACTGGGCGTATTATCGGGTGAGGAAACCCATGGAATGGTCAAATCAATCTAAAGCCAAATCCATATGTGTTCACGAAATGACCTTTCTTGTCAAAGTATTATCAGTTGAGGATGCTCATGGAATGGTTAAATCAATCTAAAGCCAAGTCCTCTGTGTACACGATGTGACCTTTCTTGTCAAAGTTCCTGACGACGTTGACCAAAGGAGAACATTTTAGAAGAACAGTTGGAGCTAATGAATAATGCATGAAGCATTGTTGATGGCTGACAATAACCAACAGCCGTCACCTCACACGGCAAGGCGTCAATCACTTTCTGTATATTATAATTACTACGTTGAGTACTGCTGATTTGTTGAATTTGGGTTAAAATCTATTTTAGATGATTTTACTCGAATCACGACTTATATTTGGTTTGGTGTGTACGTTATATGATGTATCCCTCTCCCTGTTGTATTAGACACAGACAGCTTATTTGGGCATCTCCGGTTTCCTCCAGCAGGGAGAAGGCTAAACACATTTTGATTGCACTAAGTGCATATAGGGATTTGTACAAAACTCAGCCAGGCGTGTATTGTATATATGCATTATCAACCTCTACGTATTCCGGGTATTTCTTGCGTTATAAAGCTATCCATCATCTATATCTTTTATTGATGGAAACAGTAGATCATGATATCGTATTTAAGCTACTACATATACTGGAGGAATATAGTAGCCGCTGATGATTAGTTTCCTCACCGGTTGATTGATATCGTGCAACTAGAACTTAATTACAGGCTTTCAAATGACCAGCACCTTTAATGTATTGACCCTCAATAAATCTAATCATAGTATTACTTGGACAATGCCTGCATAAATGCGAAGTAAAGATCAAAAGACGACAGTACTATATCCCGGAGACAATATATTACACGTACAGTGAACACACAAGAACTATAAGCCATCTAAGCTTTGTGGAATTTGGTCAGACATCTAAGACATAAACTCCTCCATAACACCAGTCAGATAATTATAAGTTATAATTTTCCACGAATACCCGTAATAATAGGCAACAAGCATATTCTCGTTGATGGAATACCCGAAAGCACTGACTTGTCAGACAATAATTCACTGCGCATGGAACCAATGCAGTACACGAAGGTGCTTATTTATAGCCGTGTTGCTATAACTTCCGATTAACAAGGGCCCCGGGTTGTCTGTCACGAGAAAAAGTTAATGTTGTATGTCTCGTGAGCATTTAATTCACGGGAGACAAAAATAATCTCGATCGTGTATCACTCATTATTGATATCGAGTAAGTTATTAACATATTACAATCAGGTGACGTATATAGAGAGGACCAGTGTTTGTGTGGACATATTACGCAGTAAATATATTTTCATCGCACTTTACGATGGCATCCTGGCATTGTAATAGTCTTTCTCCCCCTCTCTCGCTTCCATCTCTCTCCCTATCTCTCTTTCTTTCGCTCTTTCTTCATTATTTTGTACTGCAAACTACATTAATATACCATCATGAGCTGATGATATCTAGGTGACCCTGCTCTATTGTTACTACCAGGGACGAACCCAAATCCATTTAGTAACCTCATTTCCCAAGACTGGGGTCCAAAAGTATGATGCTCCATTAAATTAAATATGGACGCAGTACTTATAGTGAATACATCGGTACGGTATTCACGCACATCTTTGGCTGTGTATTTTTAGTAACTTCGCGACACCTTGAAATCTGCGGCTATCGCTCAACCGATCCGACTGTGTTTAAATTAACAACCCAGTTTACAGTTATCTCCACTTTGCAGCAGTTCATGAAGTAAATGACCAAGGGAAACCCGTAATAGCAATATCAGGTCAATATTGTAATAAATCCATATTTACAATGGATCTTTTCACAGCGCGTTCCCCTCCTTTAGATTTTCCCAGTGAATGGGAAGACGGATTATATGAGATGTTTCCATTGGTGCTAACCAATTCCTAGGGTGAATGCTGCGGAAGGAAATGGAATTATTGTGTTTTTGTGGGGAGTTATGTTTCCCATTCTAGAATTTACAGCAGCACAGTGAATGGCGAGTATGTGTACGATGCTGGAATATGTCGTTGGTATCGCCCCCGTTCTCTGTCAGAGACAACATTCTCTGGCTGTTGGGCAAACAAGGACGTCCTCAACACCTAATGAAATACTCAATGCTTCATCACGCGCAGATGTCCATGGCACTTTCAGACGCTTCCGAAGTCTGAAGTCATTTCGTCTGATCTGCTATGTCAACCATGCTTAGGTTAACTGATCCATTCATAGTCTAAATCAACCATTTATAGGCTAAGCAAATCGTATACGGCCATAGTTATATTGCCATGCGTTGACGATTGCTCTGTTAGCATGCTCGTACATTCTGCATAATCAACTCAAACTCGCCCGGTTACAAAAAGCAATACTGAGGGAATTTTATCGGTCTTGCTTGTTGGAAATGAAACAGGATCCATCGTATTCCAACATCCATCGTCATAATACAGATCGTTTGTTCAAACTAGATAACGGTTGATTAAATAAATTATGACACCGGTGATGTTTTTCGATTTTTAATTAACGAAAGCAAAACGAAAAACAAAACAAAAACAACCTAGGTCAAATCACAAAGTTATCAATGCATGAGACTAATTTGAAATACTTTCAGACTTTGCTTCTCATTTAGAAACTACCATCGTCGATAGTTCATTCTTTTTGTGTATGCAATGATCAGAGTTTGTTTGTGGGCGTGCGACACTTGCGTGCGTGGGTGTATTGTATGAGTGTGTGGGGCTTGCATGTAGATGTGTGAACCTTGCGGATCAGTGTGTAGAGCTCGTGTGAACGTGTATGTGTAAAGTAAACATATACATGTTTGGTGATTATTGTTCGATTAAATACACATATTTCATTTTTAAAATTCAAAACACAAATTAGGATGTGTAATCAAGTGAAAGATAATTTATACATTGATCGTCCACCAGAAAAACCCACCACAGAAAGATAATACACATTATTAATGTAACATAATATTAAAAATATTATTTATGCATTATGTTGTTTTTGGTCACATACATTCAGGTATATCAAACAAATCATATTTATATGACTATAACACGGTAAACTGCATTTCACATAAACATTTAAACATGTACATTCATGCTAAAATATATGTACATTTTAACAATGCATGCGGTGGAGTATTGTCACGATTGCTATGTCAAGTTCTATATACAGGTAGCCAGGGCAATGCTGCCGTCAATACACAATGCCGTCAATGCCGTCAATGCCGTCAATACACAATGCTGCCGTCAAAAACGTCCATATATAAACTTTCCTGTGTACAGTCATTGCTGTCCTTTGGTGCCATTTCCATGTAGACTTCTGATCAGGGACACGCACTATTGGTGAACATAGAAGAATTGAATTGAAAGACAAGAGGGCAAAACTATTACTTACGTAGCGATAACCAACTCAGTTAACAATATGAATTTTGAATTAACAAATGTTACTGACAAAAGTTACTCCCTATCATGGGCTTTTGGATCATGCATACCAAAGGAAAATGGAATGGTCGATGTATTGAAAACATTACGGTAAAGCGGGACACACAAGCAGCACAGCTCAACAAGATAGGTGTCCTGTTCCAGGATCCTAACAAAATACTAATAGGATCCTGCCAGTATCTTATTAGTATTTTGTTAGGATCCTGGCAGGACGCTTTCACTTTGGGCGATCTGGTTTATTTTTGAGAATATACAGGTGTCCTGGCCCAGACACCTAACAGGAGGGCATGGACACCTAACAGGACACATAACTTGTCCGGTTGTGCAGGTTGTGTGCTCCACGATACCATATATGGAGACGACATCCAAATGTTATGGTATGTTTAGACCGGAGCCAGTCATCAAGGCTTTATGGTATACAGGAGCCAGTCCACAAATCGACCTACCAAACCCGGCTCAACCACTTACAGATGGCATCGCTGGCGCATTTACTGTGACCACTCCCGACTTCCTCTCCTTTATGTTTGACGCCGTAGAAGACTGGGCTGTGCTGTTCTCGCCTGGAAACCTGTCCGGGAAACATCTGCTGATGTGCAGGATCTCGTTGAAGGCCGTGTTGAACTTCCGGTTGGTGAAGTAGTAGACGATCCAGTTCATGGACGGGTGGAGGTGCGCGAACACCACGATGATGAGGTACGTCTCCGCACTGATGGTGTCCTGGACATCGGAGACGATCATGATGCCGTAGGGCACCCAGCAGACGGAGATGACCATGTAGATGAGGAACAACGTCTTGGCCAACTTGAAGCTGGGCGGACGTCCGGGTTTCGTGGAGGCGGTGGCCCGTGCGTTGTTGTACACGCGGCCTCGGACTGCCCGCACGTGCAGGTACATGTGGAGGTAGGACACACCGACCACGATGATGGGGAACCACACCATGACGACGCTGAAGATGATGGTGTAGTCGAATGTGGCCATGCGCTCCCAGATGCATACCAGACTCTTCCGGTCGAAGTTGTGTCCTCCGATGTCCGCCAGGTTGAGAAGTACCAAGGTGAGACCGACGCCGTAGAAGCCGACGCACATGAATCCGCAGTGCGCTGGCGTGAAGATCGTCTTGTAGTGGTGGTGGTGAACGATGTAGACGTAGCGGTTGAAGCTCATGGCGCCGATTGTAAGGAGGGAGGACACACACGAGATGGTACACAGCGACCCCACGGCGCGACACAGGCCTGGAATACTGTCGAAGAACTGGATGCCCTCAAGCTTGGCTGAAATATAGAATATACAACTATCAACATTTTCTATAGAGAATCGTTCATTGCTACACTTAGATATATTTTATTATATCGTAATCATTTTATATTGTTGTTTGTCAAATAGGATCTACTACCAATAGCTAATTAATGTACACATTCGTTTGTGATGGTATACTTTATGACAAACACTTTCTATTGTAAATTCACTAAGAATGCTTACAAAGTCGTTGATGATGACGATGGCACTAATGGCGACTGATACACGGTTGGTTTACGATGTGCATGTATATTACTGCCGATGTACATGTTAATGTTGACATACCTACGACGCCACATGAAATTGTTACGACGCACCTACGATATTTATCTTAACGACGACGTACCTACGATACTCATGGGGTCGGCGAAGATGGTGACACAGAGGTCGGAGCAGGCGAGGTTGACGATGAAGATGGCCTCCACATCTTGGAGAGCCTTCCTCGTCGCCACGGCAACCAGGATGAGGATGTTGCCTAGGGTACCGCCCAGAGTGGCCAGGCAGATGATGATGATGAGCGGTATGGCGATCTCCGGCTCCTTGTGTACGAACTCCATACGAGCGTACAGGACATGTGTAATGTTTACCATGGTTACCCCGAACTCTGCCTGTGGCCTGTAATAAGTCGTGCAATAATAATAATAATAAGAAGAAGAAGAAGGAGAAGAAGAAGTAGAAGATATAATAATAATAATAATAATAATAATAATAATAATAATAATAATAATTAATAAAAATAAAAATAATAAAAATAATAATAAGAAGAACAAGTTATTATTATAATAATAATTATTATTATTAATAATAATAATAATAATAATAATAATAATAATAATAATAATAATAATAACGTTCATTAGACTCCATCAGCCAGTGCCTCAAATGTTGGCCACCAGTACCATCTGAGGGGAATAAGACTCATAGTGATTGTTGCCAAGGTGTACAAGGTCTACAATGCTATCAGACATGGTCCAACTATAGGGTTGTATACCTTGCTAAACATCACTATGAGTCTTATTCCCCTCAGATGGTACCAACCAACCTTACTGGCTCATGACCTAAATGCTACTGTATAAATAGTATTACCCCGGTCATTGGATCAATGCGGAGTTATTATACATTCTCAACTCCCTGTGGATCATACAACCTATGCTGCCATTTCAGATGCTAGAAGAGTTATATGCATTACTAGTATTCGATCGCACCCTTTCGGGTACCTATTCACACCTGGGTGGCTTGGAGCAGTGTGGATTTAAGCACTTTGCTCAAGAGTGCTACACGATGGCATGAACTAGACTGGAACCCGGGGCACATTTTGACTCTAGATATGAAAACGGAGAGTCAGACATGGCAAGTGCAAGAGTTGTAATGTGTTGCATCAGCAATCGGTTCCAAACCTTGTTAAGCTTGGATTTTGGCACTTGGAATTGATGTCTGCTCTGTGAACCTAGCGATATATGGTGGGATGATAAATACAAGGCGATAGGATAACAAGTAGATATTTTGGAACAGTTTTTAAAAGCATCATCGAGTATGCTCGGCACAGTAGCTTGAATTTAAGTCTACTGACTACTGGGAGCCAGTTTACGGATTGCAGACATCGTGTAATGTGCTCTTATGTGATGATTATAATACGTGGATTGTTTTGATATCAGAACTGCCTCTTACGGCCAGTTCTGTAACGAAGAAACTTTAATAAAACATGGTATATTATTTACATCTAGTATACGGGAAAAACTATCCGTAGAATTATATTCCTTCATGGCGTAGCCTACTAAACAGACTTTCCATTTATTTTGCAAAAAGTATGTTTGCAAGCAGAAAGCGCACTAAACTTAGATTGATTGTGCTGTTATTTTCTTTATAGGTGTGTTGCACCCACGTGCATTAAGCAACGAATGTGGCATTATTAATAATGTGAAATCAATAACATTGTCACAAATCACGAAACACTACATCCATTATCAAAAGGCAAGTGTCGGCGCATGACATTTATCACATTGTACAGTGTAATGCAATGTATCGAAATGAGTGAGGGTCTTGTTTAAATAATATATTTCCAAGAGGTTGGCCCTTTCCCATTTAGTCTCAAATACTCAAAATAATGTTAAACATTTAGAACTTAAAACCTTTGTTTTAGGAGAAATAACTAAACATTATGAATCACGTCGATATTCATTAGTTCACACTGATTCCGATTACTACACATGTAAGACAAAAATGAAATTATTGTGCAACGACTATCTTAAAGGCATAATATCACAGACATTTATGGTTGTTTTGGACTAGTTCTTAGCTACAACTGCAAAATACATTTACTTGACATACATAAAATCATGTTTGTACTTCCAAAAACC
>JAUTBV010123751.1:0-12822 GCA_032361325.1 Lepetodrilus fucensis
ATACTTTACTGAAATGCAATTAATGACTCACTCGTCATCTATATTTTGTATCAAATGTAATATTCTCCTGTACCACCATGGGTGGTGGAGAAAATAAAAACTTGAACTTGAACTTTGATTAGTTGGGTTTCAAATAGACACATGGGGAGACAAAATCGCTCTTCTGCCAGGGTACAAATCGCTTCATTCTGAAGAAAGAAGACAGAAAACAAAATAAAGCCGACATTTTATTAATATACAAATCTGTGTTAATGAGACGTGAATACAAGAGCATTGTGGTTTATGTACATGTTGAATAATAATTCATACACAAACTGCAAACATTTGTCTTTGTCCCATTCATTGAATACTTTATGGGTCTAAAATCAACTACATGTACATTATTCTTGAAGTGTTCTCTTACAATTGACTAAAACCTACAGTAATGTTACGACAACCTTTCACAAGAATACAGTGTACTTCCATTCCCGCCACGACGTAAAACATTAATTCAATCAATCAATCTAACAATAAACAGTTTATACATCTCAACTACATAGATAAGAAATGGTTTAGTTTGGAGTTAGGCAAATAACAGACCACATACATGTATTGTACTATGATTATGGTGTGCAAACCAATCATCGTAGCAGAAGAGAATACTTGATACAAATATTTACAATGACCCAACAAGCAATAATAATATTCAATTTTGTTTCAACCGTACCATTAACAGTATTTTAAAACTTTGACAATGAACCTTGATGGAGTTGGTTAACAACAATGTCACATGTTATTAATGATAGACTTTCATACCACAGAGTATGGCATCTCACTCACTTGCACATTAGTCATTCCAGAGAACTTGCAGACATATATGTGATGGGAACAGTGAATATTTGATGCACACTTGGAATATATTAAGTATCATTAATGCAAAATGAAGATAACATTAGATAAATGTACATTTCAGAATTGTTTTGATTAAGGATGCTGGCAGGTCCACTCTGTCTAGACGCTCGTCTCATTTAGACAACAACTGTCTGCATAGTGTTGAGACATATTTATCAACATGCCATTAGCAGTGATGTGTCAGAACTGATTACCAGGTGATAGGGTCGGTCAAACAACTACAAGCGAATCCAGTGTAATCATGGATTCAAAAGTTTTAATGCAGATTTTAATTATAACAACAAATTTGAAGACTGGCAATATTTAGGAATTCATCAAAGGTATACGATTATATGAAGACATCAAATCAGGAAAATAATTACCATTAATATTCTACTATAATAATTTAGAACCCAGAGATGTTCCGATACAATGTTTCACCACAATGGCATGTGAACAAGCTAAACAGCAAGATTTAGGCCCAATGCACAAAGCTATCTTATCTTTACAATCAAATGCTGAGATTGGTCACATTTGTTACTTTATGAAATGTTTACAATTGATTGTAGCTCTGCGCATCGGGTCACAGACAACATCCTTAATTAATCCTCTCATGATCCATTGAATTTGTTGTTAGAACACTAGTTTCCAGCGATAAATGAGATTCAAAATCAAGAGGAACATTTAAGTATGATGATGATGTTACAATGAAAACTACCTTTACAATAGCTTACTAAATGGTATTGAGGTTAATATATTGGTTTTAGCTAAGTATGTCCTTCCCACATTAAGTTTAATGTGAAGGAACAAGGAAACAGATAATCGTCCTCTTGGCATCACAAAAATAATAAAACAGTAAGAAAACTCAGTACATGTGTTAAAAACCAGTGATTTCAGGAAACTAAACCTTGGCTGTAGATTGTGCCACAAACCACAATGATGACTCTGAATTTCCAGCTCTATATCTCAGTGACAAACATTTTCACAGATACTTATTAAAACAAAATGATTTGTACTAATGAGCTGCATTTAAAAATCAACCATACAATCAACAGTTTATTCCATTTTACTCAATGATAAAATTTAACCAAACATGACAAGAAAGGAGGGAGATAACCTCCCCTAGTAGTGATTTTATGGGCGCTTGGATTGTTCAAAACATGCTCTATCCATATCCAATGATTCTACCCAAATAGTTAATAAATTAGCCATGTATTGATCAACTTCTGGCAAAATACAGTGTCACCATCATTCAAATTAAGTATTAAGTTGTCTCGAAGATTACAGATTGGTTAAAAAGTAAAATACCAGTAACTATACCACTAGTATTGAGGCAGATGTCGCATGAATTTGTCCTAGCTCAGTTGGTCACTGGCCCACTATTTAACCTATTCCCTCCTGGTGACAACTCTAGATGCCACAAAGCACAGCAGGGAGAGGTTGCTGGTTTCAATGTCAACCAAAAGTCACAACATGTGCAATAAATAGAATATATATGTACATACATTTCAATGTGAAAGACCAGTTTCGAACCATATCGAGATATGTTGATATTGTATATAAGCATAACAGTAAAAGGAGATCAGTATGGAATATCAAGGCTCATTCACACTATCAAATTATATTAGTCAAAATCGACTTTGCCAAATACAATTTGAAGATGTGGACCAAGGACTTTGCCAAACTTTCTTATTTGACCAATTACTGAAATGTGTCCCCAGTTTGACAAAACTTTCCTTGCATTAAACCAGTCAGTGTGTTCATCTGTGACTTTGACATGTTTGATAATGTCTACCAAAGTCGATTTTGATAAATACAATTCGATAAGAATTTGAGAGTGTGGACGAGTCTTTTAGAATTTCAATATTCAACATGTCACCATAAAAAGGTGTAGCACAACAGGCGAGCTAATGAGTATTGCACAACATATATTGCCCTGAAGCCAATGAGAATATCACATGTTACAGCACAACCATCTCTACGACCAGCACCAAATTAACTAGAGTATTTTATGTCTACATTGTAGCATAGCACCCCTTGAAAAAATCTTACCCTATCTTCAAATTACATGTACCACCTTTTTGAACAATTACATACATTTTGATCGAGATTAATGCCAATTTAAGCACAAATCGAATCTCGATGAGAAATCTAACATACTCTGAGAAGTGAACGTTTCAATTATAATTGAGAAGAAATAAAAGAAATAATGGAAACATAACAATTTAGCTCAAAATTAGGTTAGTGGCTGGAAAATTTGAAGAAAGAAAATAGTTATCGAACTATTCTGAGTGATTATGGAGTTTAACATTACTGCAGGAATCTTTCACCCATTTGCAACAAATCTAACTATTCTAAATATATATCTATGATACATGCCAGTTAGGCTTTATCACACACACACACACACACACACAAACAATAAAATATTCTATTCTTAGCAAATTGACTCGAAAGGGGTTGGTGGTTGAATATTTTCAATACTGATATGCAGATATCACTGTAACATATCTATCACAGCTACAAAATAAATCCTAAACAAATATAGCAGCAGCAAACGATAAATAAAAAAGGGATTGTGTGGTTGCCATGGTGATATGCTCAGTGCTTCAGGCTGTCTAAACTGCTGTTACTCCAACTTCGCCTCCGCCGTCGTGTGTAACGCTTTTTCAAGCTTGTGCTGCGGCTCCTGCTTCTGAATCGCGACCTTGACCGTGATCTTGAATACGACCTGTAGCTATCGTCTGAACTGGGAGTGGGTGGAGAGGGACGGTAATAAGGAACTGGTCTCTTTCTTGCACTGCAAGTGAATAGCATAGTGTGTGTTTAATACTTTCCTCTCTTACACTGTGGAAATGTGATACTGTCAGTGCCAGTGTCTGAAATTTGCATGCAAATATTTTCGATATTTTTTATTTAAAAAAAAATGGAATTTACCAAAACTCTTCAAAGGTTATCATTCTTTAACCCTCTCCCTGTTGGATTAGGCAGTCACTGCTATTTAGGATCTCTCTGAATGCCTTCAGCATGGAGAGGGTTAATGTTTTCAGTGAAAGTGTTCGAAACTTGCTAGATACTTGACCGTCACCAGAAAGATTACCGGTAACCAAGGAAAAATTCCCAAAATCTCTGCTCAAAAGTTCTCGCACATTGGCATTTTGAACACTGGCATTGACAAATCATTTATAGGTTTTCATTGTTGCTTAATATAGTACTACATGTATGTAATAGTTAACATGTAATAATTAAACATTTCAGATTACTATAAAAATAGGTAAAATATCTAGTAATAATAGTTTATAGGAATAATGTTATGACTCATGAAAACATAAATCTTATACTTTACATTTACATTTAATTTAATATTGAAAAGTATCGTAATTACACTTTGAAAATGGTTATAATTCAAATACAAGCTTGTACAGAATATTACAGGTTTGAAAATATTAATATGCATGCATGACTAACGAGTTAAACAAAACTAGTTATCCTGTATGAACAAGCATAAAATTAATGTCAGTTATGACATTATGCGTAAACATCAACATACATGAGCAATATTATGGAAAGATAAATGAAGACATACAGTGCAAATAACAACACCAAATCTCACAATATGACGCGCAACACACAATTGATATTTCATGTAAATATTCACAACACACTTCTAAAATTAAAAAATCTTTTACATCCATAACTTAGGTGAATTATTAAATATTGTCGGATATTATTTCATAGTTTTTGGTGTCATTGCAATAATATACATGCAAAAGTAACTTATCAACATGCATGCCAAGAAAATAAATGTTCAAGAAAAGGTTATGTTAGTTGAAACCAGGTCCTATGACTTGAGCAATAAGCTTTGTAACAATGTTACCATGGTTGCACAATACTACCAGAAATAAGATTAGGTTCTTCCATCTAGGATTAGGAACTATTTATAGCATTAGTTTCCTAGCACAAAACCATCAACACCAATACATGATAAATTCAGAATTTGCTCTAATTTGGGTTCAGAAATATCATTAAACAAAATCCCAATTTTGTGTGTGAGACTCTTCATACAGGCAATCATTTAAAGTAGATTTATTTGAGAACTAACCAATTTAACATTAAATTCAACGACTATCTTTCATCCAAGCTGTTAGTAATCAACATTATTCTTCAGCATGCCAATCAGCAATTTCATTTAATCAAGCAGTTAAAGAACTAATATTCTCTTCAATGTTAGTACAGATGTGGAAACTGATCTAAGGTAGTTGTTATAGATTAGTATCAATTATTTAACTCGCAATTCCATTCTCGTCAGTCAATACCATATTGTGACCTTGAGTGGATGTTTTCCCTAGTATCTGGATCGTTTACTGGACCGATAGTACGGCGATGGGGACCGACGTCGAGTGTAGGATCGAGATCGTGATCTCCGACGACCATTACGATTTCTTTCTCTGGATCTTGACCTAGACACACAACATTGAGGACACAAAATATAGAGAGGAAAGGAAAACAAAACAAAAACAAATCAAAATATAATCCATGCATAAATACAGAATACAATACTGATAGAGAATGTAACATTACACCAAATAAAATAAAAAGAAGACCCATAAACACAATACGATAGAAAAATTGTCTTGTGCAGAGATAATAAATAATATTTAATGACAACAGCAAAACAAATAAATTTTTTTTGTGAAAATAGAAATTGAATTTGATTTAAATTTCCTTGAAATTATATATAGGGAAATAGGCTCAAAATAAAAATACAATATTACAAAAGGAGGCCCTGTGACTAAAAGACAACTTATGTGAACTGAAGATTTAATAGCAGTGGTACGACATCTGGTGAGCGACTCGAACCTGGTGATGCGTCGTTTATCCAAGTGGCTGGGAGATCCTTTTCTTCTGCGTATCGACGGACTTCGCGACTCGCGATGACGGATGTCGTGACTCGGACTGCGAGTGTAGGACCTCCGCCGACTGCGAGAATGTGACCTCGATCTGGACCTTGAATAATTTTTCTCTCTGTATACAATATAGCATGTCAAATCTTAATACAGTCTTAGATCTGATGAAAATCTTTGCTCATCCTATTTCACTAAGTAAATTGACATTACAGATGTCTTACTTTAGCATATTTCCATCAATACTTGTGGACTTATGAAGGAGTAGGGGTGGCTAACACCCTAACATTCTAAAATTAAAAAACAACATGTCACTGTTCATTCTACACTACAAATTGTTGATCACAGACTTAATACAAGTAACCTTATGGAAATATATGCTAGAAACAAACAATTATATGGCAGGATACAGTAGATTAATTATATGATTTTATGATTGTGGAAAATTTTACAAGACATTCAACAGCACAGCACTTACATCCATTTTATGTAATTTGTCATTATTTTGTTTCAATTGCTGTTTAGAGAAATTCTTAAAAATATTTTGTTTGTAATCTAACGCATCGTCAGTGAAGATTATTTAACTATCATCTGAACTAACCTCCGTCTGGAGTGACTCCTCGACCTCGAGTCAGACCGTGACCTCGAATCAGACGGTGACCGCGAGCTTCTCCTTCTCTTCCCGGTCGACCTCTTTTTGTGCTTGGAAGGCGACCTCGATCCGGAGCTCGAGTGACGCCGAGAACGACCTTTCAGCGAATCTTTGCTCGATTTGGTTTTCTGCGGAGATTTGCCACGGCGCCGTTCGGCTGGAGAGTAGGTCAACGACCGGCTGCGGTTCCGGGTCGGTGAGGGCGAGGAGCGTCTGCCGTTCTTTGTTCTGTTGTCAGCAGTATGAGTGGAAGTGGCATGGCCATTCTGTTTGCTGGCTCTGAGAATCAGACATATACGTATGTAAGCTATTCAATGTGCAGTAATTCATCAGTAACTAATTTAGTGAGTGATTATTGAGTTTAACATCAATTTCATACAGGAACACATGCGAATTGAATGTAATCCATGTAACTTAACATTAAAAGAATAGTGATTAATCCTACGTCATCTCTGTGTTTCATAAACCGCATGTGCTCTATAACTGCAGTTACTCGCATTCAAGATGGCATACGGCCGGCTCAAATTGAGAATATTTGTCATTGTGAATTTTTGTGTCTTTCCTGTTATTTTTTATTATTCAATATACGTGGTGGATTACTACCGTGTATTAACGATAACATAATCAACAGTGTTGATTATGCATAATTTGACGATTGTGACGTCATCGCCAGACAATGAAATAATGTCATGACTTGACGTCATAGGCGGACGATTGCTCATCAGAGACTGTGGCCGTCTCTCTAAATCAGTCGTCTTTCGGTAGTTTATCATGATTTATTAAAAAAAAAAGATTATGTTGAATAATTAGAATAACCAACGAGATACGATTGATTACGGAAAATATGTCCCTCGTGAAATTAATGTGAACATTAATTTCAGCCGGGACATATTTTCCGTAATCAATTGTATCTCGTGGGTTATTCTCTAATTAATTTATATGTCCATTTACCGAAACTACCAAGATATACATAAAATATGCATTTTTTAATCATACACATTTTGAAAAAAGCATTTGGGAACGAGATATACAGCAATGAATATGTGCATGTGATGCGGCTAACTGCAAAGCGATGATGCAGGTAACTGAACACTCAGTTAGTTTCAACTGGAATGAGGGTAACTGCAGGAATTTTCTTTTATTAATGTTCAGGTTACCTCGGTGGTGGGCTTTCCGAGTCTGAGTGTGGTGTGCGGTGCAGTTTGGGGGGCGAGCCGTGGCGCTGAGTGGGACGACCCCGGTCTGCTGGGGGGTGCACAGTGGCCGTGTCGATGGGGGAGAGGACAGGTGCTGGTGCGTGTCCCTTCTTGCTCTTCCCGTTCCTGTGCGGAGAATGTCCTGAGGACGACGAGCTGGAATAGAACAGAAATATAATGACGTCTCTTTTCTCTGTTCTGCGAATCCAATGACGTCTCTTTTCTCTGTTGGCTGTGAATCCAATGACGTCTCTTTTCTCTGTTGGCTGTGAATCCAATGATGTCTCTTTTCTCTGTTGACTGGGTTGAATCTGAACTTGTTATCAATGTTAAAAGTAAGGTACAAGCACCAATGAAAATTTACTAATTTTTAGGATTTTATACATTTCATTAACATAATAAACTGTGGTATATGTCCATACCTTTCGGAATCGATTTCAGAGTCAGAATCGCTGTCAGAACTAGAACTAGAAGACTCTTGCTTCTTTCGTCGCTTCTTCTTCTCGGAACTCCTGGAATAAAATTGCAGTTAGTGTTAATATTACAGGAGCATATTATCATGTGTTGATGTGGTATGCTGAATGTTGATGTACAAGGTCCTTGAATATCATGTGAATATCATCTACTGGTAAGTATATTTCCAACAACGCTTGTTTTATTATTTTGGGTATTTTATGTCGCTGCAGGAATATTTCACCCATATGTAATGACTGCAAAATGATAATAATAATAATGATGATCAATCTTTACCTCTTTCTGTGCTTCTTATTTTTCTTGTGTTTCTTAGACTCTGAGCTGGAAGAGATAAAAGGACTAAGTCAATGACTGTCAGATTGTGCAGGAAAATTGTCCGAAAACCTGTGACTCGAAAGATGAAGGAAAGTGCTCAAATCAGGTCAGAATCAATAGATACAAACCAGGCTAAAATGTAAATTACTTTTAAAAGTTAGTAAACATGGTAAACAGGATTACATTCAAACCAAACAAACTTTCTATAGTCACAAGCATAGTGTCACAGATATATCCAAATAGTTTTTGCTAAATAATTTGAACAAAAAGGAATAATAAATTCCATATTATTTATTTTGGTATTCTATCTAAATGACAATATATAAGGACCTATCATATGACACGGCTTTGAAACGGCAGACATTTAAGGTATTATTGAAATGTGGTGCAAAAATATTATTAATAGGAACTATATATTAGTACTGTAACTGTACATTGGGTATATATGTAGGACAGAGTTAAATGCCGGTATTAATAATAAATGTAACAAGATTTCTCCATAGAAAGACGGCACAAGCCTGGTTTGCATACCGTGATTCTGATAAAATTGCAAACCTGTGGGCCAACAGTCAAATTGCAAATTACAACTAATGTATATACACAACAAAGAAACTCATGCATGACCACCAGATCTCACCGTCTGGGTAGTAAGTGTTTAGTTTTGTTATTTATCTATAATCTACACACAACTGGTCTCCATAGAAAAATATAGCTCCCCAAAATTGGCAATAAAAAGGCAAAATAAACATAACATTTTGTTTGTCTCTAGTTGTGAAACATTGCTTTGTGAAGCTATATTATTCTATGAAAAAGTCACATATCAATTGAGCAAACCCAACCCCTTATCAGCTAAAGAACACACCGGAGCAGAAAGAGCTGTCATTTCATACAGATGTGTCAAATGTGAGGAAATTTTCATCAAAAATTGGCTGCCACAGAAATCGAATTATCTTTCCTCTCTGGGTTTTTGAAACACAGTATAAGTGAAGGGTAGAAAACAACAGATATGTACATATTTCGTTCTTACCTTATGTCTTACATCAAAAGCAGAGGGGGCATTCAAAAAAGGAGGTATACCGTATTGAGATAATATATTGGCAATTATGTGGGAACCACAACTACTGCATATCATATCACCCAGTTTCTCTTTCCAAACTGTTTCTCCATTTCCCATAGAATATCTCTGCCTAGTTCAAACATTTACTTTTCAAATTCAATTTCAAACATATTGGTAGAATTAGGATATATCCATTTAAAAACAAAAACATGTTATACTTATTATGGTATATTTCTGATATATTTCACTTTTATGTTAATATTGGTAATTTTGAAACCTCTGAAGCAAACTTTTGAACTAGAGAAAGATAATCCATACATTTTACTGAAATTATAACAGTATACAGTTTCCATAGGTAGAGCATCTTTGATTTTGTATTTGTTCTCTTGATGTCATGATGATGTAGATGTTAATTCCTGCTAACTGTTGCCACATATCAGATTAGTGTTAATGTTTTGAGAGTACACCAAAGAAACAAGTTACTGAACTGAGTATGGAGCTTAAACTAGACTAAGCAAATACAATACATTTACTAGATTGACGGTGCTAGAATTAATATATTAGCGAAAATCCAATCTGTGAGTTGTTAATGTAATGTTTATCATTGAGGGAATAAAAGTTTATTGTGCAATAAGCAAGCTAATTTCATAAACATAAAGTCAATATGTTTGCATTGAATTAATAATGTATTCTTGGTGTAGGTAAATGTGAATTGAATTAAATTTATTGCGCTTCTATGCAATGTATCATGCCGATTGCGATTATCTGCAAAACAAGTACATTGACATTGTATAATTCTGAAACAAGCTGCTAATGACGACTGCCTTGGAATTGTGTCTAACGTCTTGGAATGAGAGAAAGATATATAATACTTTAGAGAGAGAGAGACACACACACACCCCTCACCAACTAAACCTATTGATAGGATTATCTATTTATCATTATTATATAGACAACTAGATCAGATGTACAAAGAGAACAACTCTGGTATGTAAAATACGTCTTTTTATGTAAATTGTCACATACTTAGCACTTAAGAACATGTGTTCACATTGAACATAAACAATGTTTAATATATGACTGCATGCAACAGTAAAAATATGAAATTCATATTAATGAAACATTTATATTCTTCAACGTATTTTTCCTTGCTCTTGGATCACTCACATGTCTTGAAATGTACAAGGATTGCGATATTACCTTATTTCAACATGCCAGATAGCTATGATCATTTCAGTGAGTGTAAGGCATTGGGAAAAGAGAGAGAAAAAAAAAATCATAATTGATGCAATACAATGGTGAACATTGCTGATAAATCCCTCCTCCTGTGCTATACCAGCAATCATGTATAATGTATGTACATTTAATATATTTCATGTACATTTCAAGTAATATACCATGTACATTTCATATATATTTCGTGTACAGTTCATGTATATTTCAAGTACATATCAAGCACATATCATATTTCATGTATAATGTACATTTTGCGTACATGTTTCTTACCGCATATGTAACATTCTTTGCTTAAACATGATTACGAACGTAAAGTACCACTCTATGTAGTTTTGGCTACATAGTACATATTATCTATCACCTGTTCATAGATATTACTAGACAAGCATGTTAGTAGACATTTTCATGCATAAGATTATGATATAATTGATGTGAAACGAAGCAGATCATTTGACAAAGCTATAGCTAATGAATATATATATATCATACAAGACATTCAACTAAATGAAAAATGGTCTGAAAGGATGAGAAGGATGAACAATCTATGCATGAAATCAAACTCTCTAAAGCAATAAAAGGTCTATGATTATTTTAACGACAAAGCAGATATTAGGAGAAACTGAGGACAAAAACAGATTTTTTTTAAAACTTATAATAATTTTGAAAATCATTAGAAATGAACCAACAGTAATTTATTGATTTGAGCAAAATGATGCGTGTGATGACTTGTAAATTAAAGTGCACACTCTTACAGAAAACATACACTGGGAATATGGTTGTCTTCAAACTTAAAAAAACAAAACAATTGACAATTAATGATTTTTGTCAAATGAAACTGAACATGACTTAAAGAATGCCTTCAATTCAGGCAATATTTCAGTCCATAAATATTAGTCCCTGAGAGTGATATGGTACAATAAAATAACAAACAAAATTAAAGAATTATGCAAAGTAAAAACGATTTTTCGATATTTGGACGCCAAGTGCATATCATATCAACTCCAATTTCGGAATACTTTTTAAAGGTTTAGTGCACTCTTTTAATGGATCTTTCAGATAAAAAACCACTTGCATACTATATAGTTAGGTTGAATTGATAAATAATGAGCTTAGTCCATAAGATAAAATATTAATAGAATAATTTCATCCGATGACCTAATCTCAAATCCATTGCCAATAAATAACAATAAAAGTAATCTTAAAACATACAGAAATGATATGAAAGCACATTGGTTTACACTGAATTCTAAAATGTTAGTGATTGTAATAAATTTTGAAGAGATGTAAATGGCTATAAATTTCATTCTCTTTGCTTCAAAAGTTAAAAACAGCAGTGTCTGTTGTTGTTTTTTTTGTAAAGTTTGAGCACAACCTCAAGAAACCTCAACATAGCAACAAAAAGCACATACAACTTCATCCTTCAATATAGAGTGCTGCAACAAATAAAACAAAAAGAAGAAATGAAGATCTTGGATGATAGGAGTGTGAATACACTGGACGGGGCTATAGGAATTAAATTCGAATTCTCGTTCTGCATTATGTGGAATGATAACCAACGGCATTCTGCATTCCTGAGTATTGCTACCATGCAGAATCCATTAGGAAAATGTATAGATTCCAGATTAGAAATAATTTCTGGAAATTTAACCCAAATTGTTGCTTGTTGAAATAAATCTAAATAATAAACATACCGGTAGTGATTATAAAATGTATGACATGATATCCATGAATGAAAGCAATATTCATCAACATATAAAAATTAATTTGAACGACATAAATTCAAACCTCAATAATATTTTAAAGAAATTCCTGAATTTTATCTTTCAATTTGCAGATCTGCACTGTAAGATCTCAATTATTTTTTACAAGTTTGAAGTGCTCTATGACATAATGTGTACTGTAGTTTGTTTTCAGCAAATAAATATCACCTTCATTCATGACATCTATGGGTATACAACACATCCACCAGTAGAAAACCACTATCTTTTCCAGAAAACTGGAGGACAACAACTACCACCAACACCACTATCTCAATGAGGAATGGGCAGTCTCATTAAAATGAGATCCGAAACTAACGCTCAAACAGATATATATGACACTCGCTTCGTAAAGGGTCTC
>JAUTBV010123762.1:0-12822 GCA_032361325.1 Lepetodrilus fucensis
GGTGCACTGGAGATGTGTCAACCACACAACGGTGTAAAGCTTTTTGGAAGTACAAACATGATTTTGTGTATGTCAAGTGAATGCACGTTGCAGTTATAGCTAATAACTTGTCCAAAACAACCATAAATATCTGTGATATTATGTCTTTAATATACGCATGTCTAATGTATGTATTTCAAAGATAGATACTGCCGGAAATACATTAGCGAATTTCATGAATGTTTCTCTACTGGTAGGATACACGTGCATTGATAAAGGAGAAGTGGGTGTAGCTTGGTGTTGTATTCCGCGTATTATTAGAGGCTCCACAAGATGGCGGCTATGTCGATTCGATACTGGTGCCAGTGGTGGTTGTGAACTAGACTGGGTTTATTCTTATTACAAACATCACATACATAGTCGCAGCATAAGCACCAGTGAAACAGAATGGTTAACTTTGGTTAATGAATATTACTTCCGGTTTTGTCTATCATCGCTATGATTGGCTGCCTGAATAAATAGGTGAACATGTTAGAGGAAATCCATATTTGTTAATTCACGGAGGAAAAGAAAAAAACAAAAACGAACGTATGTATTTTGGGTACGAAGCTACAATACGCGAATGCCCTGAGACCACATTCCACGTTGTCTCTAGTGACGTATTCAGTAGGTGGCAGCACTGGATAATTCTACTTCCGGTTAGAGAAAACCCAGTACACGGACCTCATGCCCGTAGCAGACAAGCCAGCATCATCATGCGTGATTTCTATATTTTTAGTTAAACGATCCCGATGGCAAAACTGGAATTATGTTGGATTTTTTTTTCATCATTCGGATATTAATGCCTAGGGTAAAACCATGTTAGTTATTGTTCCGTAACTGGGGAAGATGGGGCGGAAGGATATTTGATTATTTTTAAGGACGGAGTGTTTCAATGTGTTTAAGGCGAGGCAAACCCGTATTGATATAACCAATTGGCCATTGCTAGCGATAATGAGCAATCTTGATCAATATGCTATGGCTTTAGTGCATTCCAATGCGCTGGCCAATTCACCGTGAACATGCACTATGCAAATATTCACGGAACTTCTGGAGGCACAATGCGTAACATCAGCATCAGTGGGATGAGTTCATTCAGGACACGATAAACTATGCAAACGATCAAACACATTACACGGTCAGATTCACCTGTTTAATGCTTCCTCATGAATGCTAAGCATATGAAATAGAGATGCTTGTTTTTCGAAACAGAAATTTAGGCCTATATCTTCTTCATATTCGTAAATTATTACAAGTAGCGCTATGAGCAATCACTAAGTGAATGGAATTTGGCGCATTACAAATGGACGTATTATTATTATCATTATCATTATTAGTATTAGTATTATTATATCTTATATGAATAAGCGAGTATGCATGGATCACACCAATAAATGCATGGATCACACCAATAAAGCGATGACGATGAGCAGTGATCAAGACGTGAGGCAGCAGAGAGGACACTCTGAAAACCACCCATACCGTGAAGGTAAACAGACAGACAAACATGAATTGTTATATCACCGCCTTCTCTATTCCAACCAATTAAAATAGTTTTGTATCCAGTGGCATTTCCAACATCGGCTACCAACGTTTCATGAAACGTGGAGCGAATTGGAAAATAAAACGAAGAGTTGGATTGCATCCATTCGTGCTGAAGTTTGGTTGAAGTCTGCGATCTTAAACAATGCGTCCGTTCTCATGTTCTATATCTTCTCAATTGTCCGCATCAACATTGCCAAGCATAGTCGAGATATACGTGCATATTAAGAAATATGCAACTAAGATGGGCATTCTAGTAACCTGAAGTCACGTGACCGGAAGAGCTATACCTTACATTCGGTCTCATACTATGATACTACACATAATTAATATCTAGGCCTACTTTGGGCGGTTTCTCGAGGATCTAGAGCAATGCTAGAGTTATCGCGAACGTGCTATAGGACGGCCCACGAAGCATGAAAGCTTGTCCAGCAACAACTACACATGCGCAATGATACTAGCGTAAACGCCCGATATATTCCGGGTATATTTGTATAAATGGAAACTATAGTTGGAACGTTTTTGCTGTTGGTGAAGCATGCCACAAATTCACTGATATAGCCGTGTATTGGCTTCATTGATATCCTCAACAATAACCGAACATCTAACGGCCTCCCACCAACGGCATCTGTCTCTCTCTCTCTCTCTCTCTCTCTCTCCCGCTCCTCTAACTTTCTCTCTAACACATACGCACACGCACACGGTCACATTGAAGTAAAAACAAAAGAATCATTCCAATGCTATAATGTGTATGTGTGTGTGTGTGTGTGTGCGTATTTGTGTGTGTGTGTGTGTGCGCGCGCGTGTGTGTGTGCGCCCGCACACGTGTGTTGGATACTGTTCAGTACTAGCATCAAATTGAAGCACTTGACATATATGATGATGAACAAAGCAGGGTATAACGTTTCCTCAGCCATCTCAGGTCATCGTTAAAACAATCCTGAAACTCTGCTCACAGCTGTCGAGGTAACGTCAGCACACTTCCTCCTCAGGCTGAAGCTGATTTCAGGATATTCAAATATTTCATTCCTAGTTTGTTTTAGCCTCTATTCGATAAGCTGCCGACCTACTTGGCCATTTAGAAAAATACATAATATCTATAACATGCATCCTTGATCATTGAATACCATTCGGATCCCCATACATATCTATATTCTAGAGTTTCATACCATACCTCGAATGTAGCGTGCATTACCGTGACGATTGACATTTTGGAAGCATTCGCGAGGACAAGGTTTCCATCGCTAAAGCAGCTAGGGACAGCTGTCAATGACGACCTGTATCTCTAACCATGATGTATGGCGCATAGCATGCCAGGGCGCTGGGAACACAGTTCAGAAAGGCTTTTATCACTGTATTGAGAGATGGACAGGGCGAAAACAGATAGTAATATAGCACTCACCGCTGACAGTGGAATTAGTTGGATGGAGAAACAATGGGATACCAATCTCCCATATCCGCTGTTTTGATTTGTTTCTACATTTTAGTTCTCTTCTCAAGAAACGTTATATTTGAGCTAATGGTAATGCCTGTGTCGTGAAACAAAATATAATTTGTTTTTACGTGTTTAGAAAAAAAAGTGAAAATAAAATACTCAATAGCATTGCAATCGCCTGTTCAGTGAATAAAAACTGTTCCATGTGTTAACTGCTGCATTTACAGGATTTCCTCAGTAGGTAATTGTATAAACACACATAATGAGAATAATAGTTATACATTGTGACCAATGAGTCGCCAATGACTTATTTATCTAACATAACTGTTGCGATGCTGTGCCCAGAACAGGACCCGAGATTACGAAACTTTTTCTGAGTACGACTTCATACTAAACTCAGAATTGTGTTCATAAAACGTCATCTGACGTCATAACTCTAGACTCACAGCATACTCAGGCTATGACGTCACATGACGTTTTATGAACAAAATTCTGAGTGTAGTATGAAATCATTCTCAGAAAGTTTCGTAATCTCGGGGCCAAAAACTCTTCCTAAGATAAAAATATTGCATGAAAACATGTACCGAAATAATGTATTACTGTTTTCATAAGGTTACCACTTTAAGCATTAAAACTAGTATCTGCACAATGAACATTACATTAAAAAACACATGAAAACATGAACTCAAATATATGTGTTACTATTACTATAATGTTAACACTTTATGCATTAACAACTATAGTATATACACAATGAACAACACTGCATAGAGTTGTGGTAATATGGACACTAGAAGCTGTCGCCAAATGGTTGCCGAGTGATAAAATATATTCTGACTAATGTCAAGTGAATATTGATGTTCAAAAAACATACATACGTTTACAGAAGCAAAAACAAACACGCACAACGGCCTATGTAGATTGGAATAGAGAAGATGCACACGGAGTTAAAATAACTAAACAGATATAATCGTTTTAAGTTATCATGATTTACGTCTTTCTGTCAATGTTCATTTGCGAAATTCTCGCGACAACGACGTGACATATGCCAGGCTGCATGTGTCTGGTTTTCTAGTTGAAAAACTTTCCAAAATTCCCAAACCAAGCAGAAGCTGTGAAGTCGATATTCGAAGCATGTACATTATTTTAGAAAACATAAAATTCGAAATGTTACTGAGCACATTGTGTATAGCGTCTAAAACATACATATTTGGCATATCGCGACACACAGATAACGATGAAGATGTGTTACTGTAATTATGAGTAGGTCTTCAGGAAAATGAATTATGGTACATGCTAAATCAATTCTCTATCCTATGTAGTAGGACTACTCATTATGATATTATTGTGGTTAACATTATTTTAGAAAAAAATTCCAGTTTGATTATATTATAATTATTATTTATTTATTTATTTATTATTATTATTATTATTATTATTATTATTATTATTATTATTATTATTGTTGTTGTTGTTGTTGTTATTCTTATTATAATTATAATTATTGTTGTTCTTGAGATGCCAACACACACACACACACGCACGCGCGCATACACACACGCACGCACATACACACACACACACACACACACACACTAATAAAACTAACACCAAGTAAAGCTATTTGACAAACATCTCGCTTTGAACTCCAGCGTATTATGTTAGTAAAAAATAAGCGCTATTGCACATTTCGTCACGTTAGACCATGTATTATGTTCGTATAAAATAAGCGCTATTGCACATTTCGTCACGTTAGACCATGTATTATGTTCCTGTATTGTGTCTTTACGTAGACTCAGAAACTCGGACACATCACTTGAAGCTAGATTTACCTACAAGTTCTGCACCACATACCACTTTGCTTGGCTTCAGCTGGGTAGACATAGTAAATATTTAACTACAGCGTAATCAAACATACTACCATTCTTATTATAGTGAGCCAATCTATATATGGGACAATTAACTGCTATGCGCAATCTCTTACACGTCTGTTTATCTACCCTCATTGATCTTCCGTGATATATGTACTGCAGTATAATATAGTTTAATTTTTGTTTAACATCATTAAGTACCAACTTTATCATAAGAGCAATCCTTCAACATATAAGATAGCAATTCAAACACATCTCGACACGAATCCTGAAATTAATATTACTTTAACAATTGGCGACAGATCTCACCATTCACTGGGTAGGACTTAATGCTCCCCAAGATTTCGATTTCATACTCAACGTGTGACGTCATAACCCTAGACTCACAGCATACTCAGGCTATGACGTCACATGATGTTTTATGAACACAATTCTGAGATTGGGTATGAAATCATTCTCAGAAAGTTTCGTAATGCGGTATACACACTCATCAAATAGCGAGACCACCACAAGCAATAAAATGCATATATCGTATATTACTGTCGCTTCAAATGGCGGCCTCTATCAGACTCTCCGTCGATCAATGATCACCTACGACCACCCAGCAGTTTAAGGTGAAGTCTGATCACATTAGCAGAAGATATCCGCCATACACACTGATTGCTTGAAGTCTGAAATCGCATATCTCGGTTGTTAGAAGACGCTAAAATACCAACAAACCTGACGCGTTCGTTGAAAATTAACACCATTGATTTCGTCTTGATGAAAAGATCACGTGATAGGGTTGAACTCTTAAGAAAAACGCAGAGCACCCAATTCCCTGGATGGTTATTAGAGTTCATCATACGCAGGGAGACGCTTGTTTAAAGCGGTAGTTTCAGTTGAAGGTATTCAGTGTAAAAACAATTATCACGGAGTTTACGTCTTGTTGGTGTCCCTTGATGGTATCCATATGCTGGGTGCAGTTAAAATCAAACATTGATACTACGTTTATAATAAAACGTGAGAACGCATGTATGTCTAACTTTACGAAATGTGTTTGCACCAATTCACGCAAAACGTACATGTATACGATTTTACTGGACAGAACATTGATTGAACTAAGTCATAAATGATATCATCATTGATACCGGGCTGTAATCTTGACTAAAGTTGACTCAGAATGGTGTCTTTATGAGGCCAACCTCTCTCTAATCAGTAGGGGGAAAAAAACACGTAAATCTATCTAAGATATGTGTATACCAGTCGCTGTTAAAACATGCAATACATACTGTATATATATATATATAACTAAAACCGAATAGTGTAAATAATGTATGTAATTGGCTGCTCATCTCATTCATTTTAGTCTCGTTGAATGTTTACAAAATATTTTAAATACAGTCGACTAATACTATTGACATTTAATCATGTACGAGTGCATGTGAGGCCTACTGATGTGTCTAAACAATACCTGATATTATGACTATTTTTATCCAGCAGTAAAATGGGTACCCGGTAGGATGGTAATGTAGTGTATAGGTTATACTCGTATCTGTATGGGAAGCCACATTTGGGATGTGTTCTCACAATCGTGTTGGGAGGTCCAAATAAGCGATCGATAATTGGTCGGAGTAATGAGATATTGGCATCGAAGAGGGGCGTAATGTTGGAGTATAGCATATTAAATGTGCATCACATTTATAGTGTCTGATATTATCATTGGATGCATTGCCGTAGTACTATGCACAGTTGGTATACACTCATTCAAATACATTCTTACTGCACTGTTTTTGTTTCTATTGTATACATACGTACGGCGTAAATGGAGAATGCTGTATAAATATTGGCATATGTGTAATTCAAATGTATAATGATATGTAAAATCAGAAGGTTGCTTGTTCTTTTACAGTCCAGTCTCATTAAAATATGATCGGAAACTAACTCTTAAACAGATATAATATGATACTCGCTTGTAACGGTCTCAGGAAATCGCCATATAGTACGAGCGGCGTCAATTTGAACTCTTTGACTGCAGCCAATCACAGCCTCGTCTAGACAAACGCTCGGGGTCGTTTACAAACTTCCAGCACCGTTTAACATGTAAACCGGCCACTCATTGGCTAACACTGCCACGTGACCGGAACATAGAAAGACAGTTCAATGTGCATCAAGGTGAGGTCAAATGGCAATCTGATACGAGGTAAATGCCGATTCAGTTAGATCAGATCAGATAATTACAGTCAAGTCTAGTTGACTATATTTTTGTCATTTATTTACACAGTTACGTTTACCTAAAATATACGAGCATACTCCACAAAGACTGAACACACAGGCACATGCACACAAACCAACACACACACACACACACACACACACACACACACACACACACACACACACATATTTAGAGCACAAGCTAACGCATGAACCAATATCCACACACACCTCATATAAAACACATATTATATGCTATCCCTTCGACGTTTAAATTAACGTTGTAAATAAGAAATCATGGCATTGGTAGAGCAATAAGCAGCTCCTCCCCGACACACCTCTGGAATCCAATGGCATCGTCCTCACATACCAACAGTACTATAATACACGTGTCTGGAATGGTTCTCCGTGCACGGTCTGGGGGGTCAGACCATTACAATACATCACACTGTGGGCCATAATAATATAACAGCCCATCCAAATAGTCGGCACTGCGGGTAAAACTACAGGAACGTGTTATGGCTGATAAGGGAGACCATCTGTTAACATCGTACTGTGATTTCGCGATGTCTGTGAGATCTCGCGTTACAACCACCGTGTGCAAAAATAAAAATAAAATGTATGTAACTCATGTAAATATGTAGAATTTCAATGTTATAAACAAAAACCGACATTTCCGTATGCTAGTATTGAGTATAATCGTTTCATCGTATGGTCAATTGTACACATACTCCATCGTGGCAGTTAAACAGCATAGAATGTATAGATCACAACACACATGTAGAGCGACAGATTATGTTTTTGCGATTAAGTGGAACACGATACCAATCATTATTTAATGTAGTTGTAAGCGTTTCGAATATAAACAAAACAATAATCATAAATACCAAAATAAGATTCACGGAAATGTCACTATTAGGTTGCATATAGTATGACCACCTTGCCAGAAACACACGGTCAGTTTGATTGAACTATGATTCAATCTGAAATTTGATATGCAAATATATCATTAGAATGTTTCTAAGTATATATATTATATATATATATAGCTTTAAGGGGAGAAAACATTGTAGAGTTTGGCAATAACCACACGGTAATTACACACTTACACACTATTACATAGGTATTTCTACCTCCAATGTAATATACTAATAATACATGTGCCTATTCCATATCGTACATACTCATGGCATTCCATTCTTAACCCGGTCAATGGTATCTGTGCGTACTCAATTCCTTCTCAACTCCCTGAGAAGTATACAATGTAGAATCGTTACAGCACGAAGTGGCAGAAGTCACTGCAGCAGTAGGCTAATATGCCACTAGTAGGCTACAACATCGCTGTTTCTCTTCTAGTCTACATATAGCGTTCCATATACGATACAGGATTGGCAGTATAATTGTTCCCCGAACGTGCCACTGTTTGTTGTTGTCATGGAATCAATTTACACTCTTTGACCTGTTTCCTGTGTCGAGGTTACCAATCACCAATGGAAACTTCGGTATTCTTGTCTACTTACAACATTTAATATTCTATGTAGTATACCTTAGGCATACTCATATATTCCTGCCATAGAGATGCGTAATAAACAATTATTAAGGAAACCAAGTATTCTGATGGAAACAAAACTGTTCCTGCTATTAAAGGTAGAACGGTATACCCCTGTACGTGTACGATCAATCGGTACGCCATAAAAAATGCGACCCGGCTGGCAATCTTACATACCTTTTTCTTTCAAAAATCGATAATATTTTAGTTTGAGTTTGAACATGAAATCGTACTCAAAGCAATTTGTAACATTCTGTCCAGGGCAGGCATAACTTGGCATGTAACCTAAACTATTATAACGTAAAGAGTCGAACCCCATTACGTCTAAATGTAAAGAGAAAAACAATCCTACACAATTACCAAATGCAAGTATGTTCCAGTCTGAACATATGCTGGGGGAAAATAAACATCAAGAATAAGTTAACGCGAGGTGAACCGGGGTATACTATTTACAAAAGCAAATGTTTCAATATTTAGTGAAAAAAATATACCTTTAAAACAGTCCGTATATGTTTTGTATTGATTTGCATGACATAAACCATGTTGAAATGTCCGTGGGGGGTAAGACAGGGGTAAGACAGGGGTAAGACAGGGGTAAGACAAATGCCATTACAACCGGTATCGCATGGCGTTTACTAGAGGGATCTGGTAGCATTAACATAGTATTGCATAAGTGTCCTTTTAATGAGTTAGACGAAGTTGCATTCAAGATACACATATCTTGTTGGTGTTATTTGTGTTTTCTCTCAAATCTAATACTAGTAAGCTATTTTCAACTGGAGTGCATATATATGAATGGTGTTAGCCGTGCATTATGTAACTCCAAAATAGAATAGCATTTGCTGGCGAACTTAGAACAGTAGTATATATTATCCAAAATATGCGTCGATTCTAGCAATTTGATTGGTTGAGAGGAGTCCTGTGAAATGTGTTATGCTCCCCGCACGCGGAGAGGACTGGATACCGGCGATAAGCGGGGTGTACGAGTTTTTACAAGCTGAAATTGTTCGCAGGCCCCGAGACCGCATTTTTACAAGTTGAAATTTCTTGTAGGCCCCGAGACCGCCGGTCGAGAGGCCTACTAGAAATTTCAGCTTTTAAAAACGCGTACACTCCGGAAATCACGCTGGTAATTAATAGTGTTATTTCTCACCTTCGAGTTGTGAAGCCCTAGTATACGCCCATTATTTAAGCCGATTAACTGTAAAGTTAAATGTTAATAAGTACTTTAATTAAATTGATATATTGTAGAGTGGGTGTAGCCATTTCGTACGTATACCCCTCTTCCGGTCTCGGTTCCATGCTTTATTGTGTTCTAAGTGTAGGTGTATATCCGGAAATACAGTGGTGTTCTAAGTGTAGGTGTATTTATCCGAAAATACATGTAGCTAATATCAGAAAATAACCTACATTTTTCAAAGCATTAATTCGTTAATTTCGGAAAAAGTGTAGGAATATATGAAATACACGTACACTTTCCCTTCATCGAGTTGTACATATTTGTATTTCATATATCTTGAAATTCATTAAATGCATGTGCCCGAAGTTGGCCGAACGTGGGATCGAACCAGTCTGGTCAAAACATAATCTTGATTCGACAGTCGCTACCCTGGGACTAAATAGCTGACTGAAGATAAGACTATTCGTTGATGCCTCACAACCAAAACTGTAGGGATAATGACCGATACACCTCGGAAAGTGTAGATGTAACTCTTACTTATATGTCTGATAACTACAGCAGGCTGTCTCTATGTATGTGGCCAGTGTGCATAGCATATGTAAGTTAGAAATAGTCACTTAACGTTCAGGGTATCCTTTTACGAAGCCCTCTTATCCACTAAAGAGACCAACACGCTTTCTTTGCCGATAGCTCAATCACTACAAAGATAACGCTATAGTCTTCTTGCGGATAAGCGACCTTTGTATATCAACATACACATGCATTTAAATCCCGACACAGACACACACATTTTATGTGGGCACACTAATTATTCAGAGACAATACCCAACACACTTCTAATTAAGTACACTCGACATACAACTATCGTTAAGCGCAACGCACCTCGACAGACCTCGTTCACAGACATGTTATCCTCTACATTCGTCATTAACACCTGCGGTTTCATTTGTCGACTTTCAGACATTCAAGTGAAACTAGCAGTATGTTTTAAGAACCAGCTGCGAAAATACGCCATGGTTCCCCTGGGAGAGACTTCAACGAACTAAACAGACCCAGCATCTCGTCAAATCTCGCCAGAATTTGAAATCACTACGATAGTCAAAGACCATCTACGGAAGAATCCAGACAGACACATTAATGGAGCAAGACCGCGATCTACGCAACAATCCAGGTCCTACGAGAGTCGTAAGCCCTCAGTTACGACCCTTGTTGTCCTCAGTTACGATCCCCGTTGCGTAACAACCGCTCAGATAAATACTGCTGCTTAGTCAACGTTGAATTTGAATTGTTCAGTCATCAGTATATCCGTATTATGTTACAATGTTGCTAAATTGAGCATGTTAGTGATCTGGGAGCGGGAATCCTAGCATTATGCTTATGGGATTTGAACAGGAACATACATCTCCTTAAAAAAACATTATGGCTATAAACTAAAACTAGCCTGTTTTCCGTATTTTACATATAAAGTTATATAAGTATACGAACTTACAACTATTGCAATTACCTCTGTTATAAGTAATTTAAGGAGAGGACTTAAACAAGTGTTTCGCTTTTGTCTAAGCCTATTGAATTTGTTACAATACAATACATGCATGTTGAAATCAATAATTTACGACAATCAATTTTCTAGTGTATTAATGCCACAGATTTCACTGGAACAGGAACAATGCCATGATACATGATACATATTAGATACACACGTATAACAACACTTTCCAACGGCATCGTTTTGCAATTATTACTATCGTTTCAGTATGAACAAAATGAGACCAGATGAAGATAACGGTAACAAAATGCATGAAGCATAAATTCCACTCTCTCTCTATAGATTTAATATCTGAAATTGGAAAGCATCGTAATGCTAATGAAATCCGTTATGCACGTGCAGCCCATGCAACAACGGGGAACTATTTGATCTTCCAATGTCAACAGCAGTCGCTGTAGTGTAATTGGATTCCAGATTGTAGAAGCTGATATAACTCCCCACAAATTAACAGCTAATCGTCCTCAGTCAGCAGATCGAGGTCCTACTAAGCCCCAGTCACTCACACCTGACACGGCTCCCATGGCGTCGGGCTTTAATTAATTCCAGTCGAAATATTACCCCTTTGTTTGGGAATTATTTCACTAAATGACATTGAGAACACGTGTATTTCTGATGGAATCGCAAGTATTTATAATGTCATGTGAAAATGACATTCTGTTACGAAATTATCCGATGATGCATTGGAACCCTCTTGTTCAACGATTTGACGGATGAAGCGTATGCTTGGGATTTGTTTTAAAACGTTGATGCAACGTAGAAGTATGGCATGTGTGGTTATAGCATGTATATTTAGGTATGCGTATCAAACAGGGATTCGAACACACATTCGTGGATTGTGGCAACCATTACAGTCAGTAGGACTACTACTACCACCACCAACAACACTACTATAACTACTACAACAACAACAACAACAACAACTCAAACTACTACTACTACGTATAACTACTACGTATACTACGCCTACGTATACTACTTCTATTACTACTACTACTACTACCAATCGCTGGCCTCTTTCCGGTCCATGAACTTGATCGCGGCTCTCGATGATGGCAGTTTTTATATTTGGAACTAGATACCGGCGATAAGCTGGCAGTACCCACCCGAAAGACCACACAGACAATGCATAGAAGGTATACTGTATTTATGCGAGACGAGAAAATGCAGTTCTCTTGCGTAATAATCGAGTAGAACTGCGATTTTTAAAAAATGTGTCGGGAAAATTAAGATGGCGACTATTATACCTTTCAGTATTTATAGTGTTGTCAGAGGGGGTATGTTTGATATTGATTTTTATTTCGTGGATATTCAAGTGCCTGTGATACATAATGTTGTTCGTACTTCCATTACACATGCACACACATGCATACATACAGTTATAATGTTGTTGTTCGTACTTCTATTACGCATGCATACATACATACATACATACATACATACATACATACATACATACATACATACATACATACATACATACATACA
>JAUTBV010123773.1:0-12821 GCA_032361325.1 Lepetodrilus fucensis
TTTTATCAACGAGTAGGATAACATTGGTATCAAAAGACACTCGGTGGAGATTCTCTATATTATACATATATTATGAACTGTTACTAAAATCTAGGAACAGAAATTTACCAATGAACAATATGATGTTCTAGCCCTCATTATCAGCCTCAAATTGAGAAAAGGTCAATTTCTACTATGTTTACAGGACATTAAAAATAAAAATACCAAAATGAGTTGCACGTTAAACAAACGAGTACAGACATTGGGATATATAGTGTAATTTGTTAATATACAGATTATTACAGCCTCTAATGATAATTTTACTTTGTTTGTGTGCCACCTAAATTCTTGTTATATTTGCACTATGCATATTCTTAATATATTTCGTATATATTTTAATTATTTAAATAATACTTAATTATATACATACTTAGTATTTTATTGGAAGCAGGTATCGCTTTTATCCAATGATATGACATTTGGGATCAATGAATATGGTTAACTTTTTTTTTTTTCACATTTGGTGAAATGGGCCTTTACCATGTATTATATCTGTATGCTGCTTTAGCACCTGTTTATCGATCAATAATTCAAAATTGATTAGCTTGCACAGGCACGATCTAGTGTGAAGTTTTAATTCCGACGGAAGTCCGTGGAATAAATTAAATCTGGAATATTAGTTGTTAGGATAATATACTGGAACTCTCTTCACTCGGAGTTAAATATTTATGACATGAAATCACGCGAGATACACAACGAGACTTCGTACCTTAGCAACACCCGGCAACACGACGCAAGGATTCAACATCAACAACGCAAACATCCCATCTGCATGACACTAGTCTGCCAGTAGGCAGTGTTATTAACATGGAAGGTTTACCGTTTCTTCCGGGGAATACATTTGTAGATCCAACAGTAAGTTTGTAGCACCTCCATAATAGATCTATTGTTCAATCTAGCAAGCCTTTCCGTTTCAGTCAGGCTTTCTGCATAAAACTGTAAAAAAACTAATTTTCGATCTAAATTCTAATCATTGTTTTTTAGAACCGTTCGGTATGTCTAGAATGTATGTCTGTATGTAAAATAATGTAGACTTAAGGCAATTAACGAAAACCAAACCTCCTATTTGTTATTGACCATTGTTTACAGTCATCCATTCCTCATTGGAAATGTTTGGTTTGTCAACAATCGCAGGACATGTACAAATCAATATAATGAATATTGTCTAATTTACCATGTTTACTGCACTATACTATCTATACACATGGCATGTAAATATTGTGTAATTTACTGCAATTTGATTTGCAGTTATAACATAATCAGGTTTTATCATTTTTATCTTCTGTAGTCGACTTCCTTTTGTTTTTGTGTTTACACACATAGTAACGTCATATTATTTTTACAACTCCACTGAAACAGCACCAAATACATCTATTTGTAAAACTTTTTTTTATTGCAGAAAGGCAAATATCACCGACCCCACTCTCTGGGCTACAGAAATGGGTACGCTATGAAGAGACGCCCAGAGGTGGGTATCGGCGGCGAGACACTTCTGCACAATCAGTTGAATGAGGCAGAGTTGGATGAGCTGGCCAATTTCAGCCCCACACTGACCTATGGTCAGGCCAAACAGGCGCCTCCAGAGGAGTTCATCCCAGGCCATGTTGCATGGGATAAAAAGGTGAGCATCAGGTTATTAACAAATATTTGGCATCCACAAATGCCTGTAAATATACCAGTATATTGAACTGCATGATTGAATGAATTTGGCATTCTACCACTAGTACCAGTGTCTACTGTATACATAATTTCTATTCTATACTGGGTTGTATTTTCCTTAGAGAGTTGAGAATTAATGAACACTAATTCTATAACTGGGGGTAAAAGTAATAATGTAGCACTTTAAGCATTCTTTAGAAGGTGGATCTGGTCATTTAATAATATTAATAATAATAATAATAATAATGGAGACATTCCAATAAGGATGGAAACAAATGACTATTTGTATTCAAATAATAAATTTATTGATTTGTTTATTTATACTTTCACATGTTCTGTTTGTATTTTCAGGTGTTGAAGTTTGGTGCATTCTTCAAGCAGACTGTGAACGAGTCCCCGGATGAGTTTTACCGAGTGCGGCCAGTAGACATCTACTATTACCTGGAGGATGACAGCATAGCTGTTGTCGAGCCTCATGTGGTGAACAGTGGAATGCCACAAGGTATAGATTGATAATAAATCTGGTATACTTGTTGTTGTTAAGTGTAAAGTTTAATCCAAGTTTAGTCATGCATGGGTCAAATATTCCCACAACAATAAAAAAAACCCACTTAATTCAATCAAATAGACAAAGTTGTATTGCTAATTTTAATGCTTTAGATGATTTCTTATATGATATTTCTTATTTAGGAAATAGATTAGATCATGGTATAAAATAATTATATATTTTGTGTCATGTTTATATAGAATATCATGAACAATATTAATTCAATTACTGTTACTCAATAAGCTTTAAATATAGAAAAGGAAATATGTCAAATCAATTGATACTATTATTTTTTTTACACATTATTTCTATAAAATATTATGTATTTCTTTTTAGGAAAACTGATCAAACGGCAGCGTCTTCCAAAGAATGATCAGGGCGACTATTGGATGTGGAAGGACATCAACCTGGGCCAGAATGTTACATTCTACGGCAAGGTGTTCCATGTCCTCAACTGTGACAAGTTCACAAGTGTAAGTTCTGACAAGGCAGTTTCCTTTTCAGTTGTGGACATTACCACAAATTCACAAGAAAAAGTAGAACATTTCTGGTTATGCAGTATTTGATCCCAAATAGAATCTAGTATTCTTCAGAAAAGACTGAATAAATTGTAATATGGAATGATTTATAGTCTGTACAGACCATATCTGTGGTCTAGTTATGTATGTAATGCCTCCATTCCACACAGACCACAAATCGCTACGAATTGTAAAATTTAGGATTCGTGAGTATTCGTGGAATTTTGCACAATGCCACTATTCCACGCAGACCACGAATCGCTACGAATTGTTAAATTCCTGATGCTAGAACATGGTCACTACAACAGACTGATGCAGGAGCTGAGGGTGGAAGATTAAAATTAAATTTGTGACTTTCTTGACAGTTCGTATGTGTATAACAGTTAAGAATACATACGACTATGAATTTGTTACGAATTAACTACAATGTTTTGGAATCGGGACTTCGTGGCCAAAACTTTGAACAGCTCAAGAATTGCAAGAACTGCATGACTACTAATAAATACACATCAGTTAAGAACCTCACGAACTGATTACGATTCGAACTCACGAACTGATTAAAATATATCAATTCGTAGCGATTTGTGGGATTCGTGGTCTGTGTGGAATGGTAGCATAAACCTTTGAAACAAAACACATCAGTGGGGGACACCTCCTTTCTACATCTATTTCTCATAATGCCAAGGTCAACTAACCATGATGACGGTGGCGACAATATTGCTGATATATTATTCTTTTTTTTGTAGGATTTCCTGGAGAGTGAAGGAATCATCGTGAATGAGGAGGAGGAGATGCCGAGTGATCCGTACATCGAGCGACGTAAGCGAGCGGCCGCTCTCCGCACGTACCAAGCTCCCAGCTCCTTCGACAAGACGCGGCAGTTCTTGGAGCTGGATAGGAAGGTTCTCAGGTTCTACTGTGTGTGGGATGACAGGGACCAGATGTTTGGAGAGATGCGGCCGTTCTTAATTCATGTAAGGATTACATTTTAATTAGGCACAAATTGATGTATTGAAGTATCGAACCCTTTTACATACAATAGACTTCATAAGGTCTACCATGATCATAAATATAAAACATTCACTGACATATTAGCAACTACACATTTTTTTCAGGGGTTCAATACTTTAATACATCAATTTGTGCCTAATTTAGTGGAATTCAAGTAAATTCTAAAAGCATGAACATTATTTCCAAAGGAATTATCATCTTTCAATGCAAATGAAATACTGAGTGGCATATCCAGATATTTATTATTTATTTCTTATGTTTATTTGAGAAAAAAAAATCCTCCTCGCTTTGTGTCTTTCAAAGCCTAACTAGACCCTAGATACCTCTAATGACATAAAACAATTCATAATATTACTGCTTTTCATATTCCAGTATTACCTTGTTGACGACACCCTAGAAGTGAGGGAAGTGCACACCCCTAATGATGGTCGTGATCCGTTCCCCGTTCTGATTGGCCGACACAAAGTACCCAAGGACCGCGACACCATCCCCTCATCATTCCCAGCGGTTGTCATGGAGATGTCCAATCACGAAATCGGCTCATACTTCACGCCCAAAGACTTTAAAGTCGGAGAGACTGTGTATATCTATGGCCGCCGCTTTCTCATTTATGACTGTGACAATTTTACAAAGGCGTTCTATTACCAACATTTTGGAACGACCAACTTCAAAACTGTGGATGTCAAGGGACTGGCGAAAGATGTCACACTTATGGTATGCTTGAGAATGATCAGATCATATGCTTCTCAATGGAATTATTTATTAGAACAGACTTGACAATTATCCTTCCAATTGTTTTTCATTTATTACTGTCATGTAAAGGTTAAATATTTCTGCTGCGACAAATGAACATATATAAAAATAATTTAGAACTACTATCTGTTGGCAAATAATTATGCATATTCCAATAACTATTGTTTTAAGGTATTATTTAATATTTATTGAATAGGAAAACTTTTATTGGTAAGAATTATTCCAAAGTACAGTTGAAACTTATTTAATTTAATTAATTTATTTAATGTATTTTTATTTATATTGACAAAGACATCACAGTGATATTTGAAACTGGTTTCAGGAAATTCCGCCATACAACAACTTCGGCTCAATGGAGGACTCGCTGCAGTCCTGTTTACATCTGGTGCCACAGCCGCCTAAGAAAGACTTCATCAAGATGCTGGAGAATGACCACAAGATTCTCAGATTTGAAGCTGTCATGGTATGTTACATGCCGTCTTTTGGTTCTTACCAATAATAGTATTCGAATAATTATAAAATTACAATTTGAAAAAAAATGGTATGTTCGTATTTTTAGTAGTGGAAAAAATAATATTGACACATTTACGTTAGTTGTTAGAACTATTTTAGGGTTCGAAGTATTAGGGTAATTATGGTAGATTCAATTTCTATTCAATAAATTAATGCTATCAATATTGAACATTGCAAACCTTTGCTTTTTAATCTCACTTTCTGTATTCCCTCTCCAGGACTCGGTCCGCCCTGAGGACAAAGGTCGTCGGTTCATCATCGCGTACCGTCTGGCGGACGACATGCTGACCATCTACGAGCCGCCGGTGAGAAACTCCGGCATCATTGGAGGGAAATTCCTGGAGAGGACGCGAGTGGCAAAACCCGGCACCACACAAACCGAGCCCAAGTACTACGGACCGCAGGACTTCTACATTGGCGCTGTCGTCGAGGTCTTCAAACACAGGTTCATCATCGTCAGCGCCGACGCCTATGTTCTCAACTACATGGAGACACACAGCGACCAGTTCCCATGTATGGCTGCTTTTCTTACAGTGTTACACCTGTTTTGTTCATAATATATATTCAACAATAATGCTCCTATCTATTCCATGTACAGCATTGTTACTGAAAATATCATGTCTATGTTTATAATGTATTTATTGTATCTACGGTATAAATGTCTTTTTAAAATAAAACTAATTTATTTATTTTTTTATAAAATGATTTATGGATATGCTCATGCCCAGTTTAGTCGATTTTTAATTTTTTAATTAATCAAATGCTATCTTTCCCTAATTGTGCATATTATTATAGATTCACATAATTCATTAAAAAAATATTCACAAAATATGAAAAATCAATATTGGATGTTCATAAATCCTGTGCATGTTTTCCAGCCAGCACTATCCAATCTCTACGAGAAACTGTGAGCAGAACTCGAGTTGAAAAGGAGATTATAAAGGGAGGGCCAATGAAAGTGAAGAGATCGTGAGTTTTATTCCTTGATTTTCAATGCCTTATTCACGACACATGCTCGAACCGCAAAGAGTGTAAAGCATGGAATGTTTAAACTAAAAATACAGAAGACATTTAAACTTTCAACATTTTGCATTTTTTTCTTTCCTTATTTATTTATATGTTGATTTTTATATAATTCTATAATTGTGATAGTATCCCATAAAATAATTTCAAATTAAAATGTTTATTCATTCGTTGACAGCGAGGGAGACTTAGACAATTTGGTGAAGCAGGTGAGAGCTCAGCTCAGAAAGATAGCAATCACAGACAAGACCCGTGTAGACGATATGTTCCTGCGTTACGACACTGACAGATCTGGCTACATCGACTGCAACAAAATGCGTGATCTGTGTCGCCGTCTCCAGCTTCCTGTGGATGATGATGTTATTGCCGCTGTGAGTATACTTACTATCACATTATCCTTGGTTTGTCAGTACCAGTCAGTGCTCACAGGTTTCAGTGTTATGGATGTTGCAGGCTTTCTCCTGCCCTAAACTGACAAGCTGTGATATAAGTAAAATAATCTTGAAAGCAGATCTAAACCCCAATTGAAAATAAAATAATACAGATATTGCATTACTTGTTGTCAGTTCAGTTAATTCGGAAATTAAATTATTACTGTTATTCCTTATTAGGTTTCCAATTGGGAACTGTAAGTTATCTATTCGACAAGGCTCAATAATATAAAATTATGACCAATCAAAGTTACTATGTCTGTAATAGAGAAATACTTTAGATGTTTTAAGGAAATTAAGAATGATTTCATGAATGAATGGATAAATGAATAAAGACAGAATTAATAAAGACAGAATGAAAGAAAGACAGAATGAAAGGAATGAAGGAATGAAGGAATGAATGTCAAGGAATGAAGGAATGAATGTCAATGAATGAATCAATAACTGTAATTTCTTCCAAGACATTAGAAAGTACAATGTAATGCTTGATGACAATTCTTTCTGGTCTCTCTTTCAGCTTGTGTCGCAATGTACAGTCAACACTGAGGGGCGGATCAGTCTGGAAGATTTCCGCCAATTTATTGAAAGCTCATAAATATAAATCTGGATATTCTTTGAAATTGTACATATCACTCCAAGTATTGACAATGTATATATACACACACACCTCTTTCTCTTGCCTTCCCTCCTGGCGAATTATGCATAAACATCGCTACGTCATCTTCAGTTCACACCAGCAGGGGGGAGGTTAAATGTCTGCCATGTGTAATATTATTTCTTTCGCTACCGTTTATTTACACAAGGATATTAATTAGGTTAAGATCGACAAAGCTTGCTAGATGTTTCTTGAGAAAATTTGAATTAAAAGACCACTTTGACTTTTACACATATTGTTTTACATTTTTTTAAATATTGTATATTTTATATTAAAAATAAATCGGAATGTTAATAGTATATTGTTATGGTTACATATTGTGATAGAAATAAGGTGTTTGTTGATGGTGTGCTGCTGTTCTGCTTGGATTGTAACTGACATACACATGCAGATGTTCCCTGACAACTAGCTTCGGCACATTCAGTACTACAGGTGTATATCTATAGATGTCTGTACAGTAGACTTGTGTGAGCGATCCTTCCACATCACATTGCAAATACACAGCAGCTTGTTTCTGGACTTCACTTAAAAATCTCTACAAAGTGCAATGTTTCTCCTGAAACACCTTCAGAATGATGTGTGATAAGTATAAGTCACATCCACATGTCTTGATATCAAGTATATCAATACTTGGTGATAAAAGTAACTGAATTTCTTGACAAGCCTGAGATATTTGTTATGTTTATCTGATAAATTTGATATCAACAGAGACTGGTGAGATTATCTATACACCAAAATAGTTTAACGTGATCCTATACTAAGATGATATTGCTGTTTTATCTGTATTGTAAGTTTGTCAAGACACTTTTACATTGTAGGTATGCTTCGAGTATGTTATATTTTGAGTGTTATTTGATGTATATCTACCAGTCTACTATTCTGAAGTCATAATATTGAAACAAGTTCACACATTACAAAGGTATCACTTGGAATGATTTTATTATGTGAGCAAAACAACTGTGATAATTGGTGTAGCTGTTTTGTGAAATAAACCATTTACATTATTATTGTTACTTTGTCAGCTTTAAATGATAGTAAGTTGTTACTAATAGAAGTGCATTTACACTAAGCAAGAACATTTTCTCAATGATTTCTCAATGATGCCGCAGCCAAGTCTGCACATAGTTCTTCTATAACACCAGTGCCCATTCGATATAGTGATTCTAAGCACAACATAAATTTGTATATTGAATCGCTACGTCAAACTAAGTGGGATTTGGAAGTTCATAATAAATTGCATCATTTTCAGCCGGTGATTGGTTTCACACCATTGTCTGGTGTATATTGTCGTCAGGACGAAACTGTCCTGCAACGATGCCACATAGGCCATACATTTTATACACATTCTTATGTTTTTAAGGGCGAGGATAGACCCCGGTGCATTGGGTATGACGAAGACCTCACTGTCAAGCACGTCCTGCTTGACAGTGTGGACTTTGCAACTCAGCGTGCCAAATTTTATTCTTCGCCTTCACTTAAACATTTATTTACCCAGGTTCCTGGACACCTTATTTTATCCTTTTTTAAAAGAAATTCGACTCTATGAAAAGTTTCATTATCGTCTATTTCCAATGTTCTACATTTTTAATTCTTGCATATCTAATGTGTAATCTTAATGGTAAGTAATACTATAGTCGTCACCTATGGGTGAAAGATTCCCGTCCGTGATGTAAAACAATAATTCACTCACTCACTCACTCAATGATTTCAAGAATAAAACAACTGTTACAACTGCAACTAAATCGAAATAGAAACCCTTCATTCTTATATTCTACGGCGCTTCAAACATCCGAATATTTTACTAACGCTTCATTTACATTACTTTCCCCCTTTACAGTAACTACTAGATAAGGTACATGGAATTATTTTAATTTATATAAAAGAATAATATGTGTGTGTATATGTATACCAAACATTGAAGTAATGAGATATACATACAATCTAAACACTTGCAGGAGCGCACATTTACTAATGGATATCATGGTAACAAGACAACAAAAATATCAACACAGGAAGACAAAAGGGAGAATTTTCTTACCAAGTGTTAACCAGCAGTTAACTAGGCTAAATTAGAGTGAATACAATTTTCATGTTTGGAAATAACTTATGGGCCGAATATGTGGCAAGAACCGAATGTCGGACTTGTACATTATCAAGACTTCCATATATATATAGAAACAATAATTTATTAAAATAATTTCGTATTGGAATGAAACCACAGCATTATACATTGCACCCGTATCCATCCATATATCAATAGCCCTCTAAGCAACAATATGATCTATAAATCTATCCATAAATCTATCTATACATTGGAAGGTATCCACCATTGTACTATGTTCTATCATGTCATGTTGTGTGGTGCTAAACCAAAGTGAATCAATACCAAGTGAGGATATCCATCTTATGGTATACACGTCTACTATAACTGGTCGATCAGCAGGTATCGATATATACATGTACGTATATCACAGTATTCCAACATTCAATTACCAATTAGTACTGCAACATGCTAGTGTTCTGTCTTAACGCGTTGCCAACCAGTTCCTCTGTAAAAGTGTGGGTGTCACACATTCTAAACTTCCCTCTTTTACCATAAGTAAGCGGGTTGAGCATACCCTTTGGGTGCATGGTTTATTGCTCCATAAATGTCCGTATTATTATTATTATGTATTATTATGTACCCCTATCCCTTGTGTTCTAGGTATACTTGTATATTCGCACGGTACACCAAGCTAATGGTCCCTCTAGGCCAGCAACATATACTATATGTATAAGTACTTTCTATACAAAATATGTATAGATCTGACTATCTAACACAATCTCTCTGTTTGTATTTAGAATGAACACCTATTATATGTGCGTCTGTCTATCTGTCTATTGATCTTTCTATATTTATCTCTGTCATACTCACGCACGCGCACACACACACACACACACACACACACACACACACACACACGCACACACACACACACACACGCACACACACACACACACACACACTCTCTCTCTCTCTCTCTCTCACACACACACACACACATACACACATTATGAATTTCGTATACCATATGTAGTTATACTATATGAACAATTATATATCTGCACTCTAACACACAGCTCCCTCATATACGAAATTGCGTCTGTCTCATCAATTCATCTACATATTGCAATTATTTGTAAGTATGTATATATTCAATTTAGTCTAGTTGACCCGCAACAATACTACACTTATGAGCACCAATACGTGCTATGCACGAATAGAAGAAAATCTACCTCGCCGACTTCATGTCACAAGGTATTCGATCCTTTCACACCGAACTCTACTTTCTAAGTGACAAAGAAATCGCACAGTGCCACAGTTCGTGATGAATACATCTGCTGAAAGGAAACCGTGTAACGTCTGTGAGATTGAGTGGAGAAGTTACAAGTCATTGTTAATGCTTAATAAGGTGTATCACCATTGTATGATAGATCAAGGACTGCTTTCTCCGTCAGTGGAACTTTAACTGACGTTTGATGTGGTGGTAAATTCATACATACCTCACCGATACAGGATTAATTAGTATTTCAGCTTTCTGAAATTATGAGCACTGCATTTAATATCGTGGAATAGTTTGGACGTTGTTAGCGTGCACTTGTCATTGGTTGTATCAGAAATTGATGAATCTCAAATTTATAGACGAACCGTCGGTTGGAGGATTGATCTTTAGAACCTATATCGAAGGATAACCAATTCAGGTGAGATTTCCCCTGTTCTAATAATTTTAATGCAGTTGAAAAATGAATGTGGATTATATAGATTCCATGAATACTTAATACTAACCCGCAGAATTAATTACGCCAGCCACATATGATTAAGTATACTTATGACGTTATATGTAATTAGTATAATTTTGAATACGATTTCATGAACTTTATCAACTGAAGGTTTTATTCACAAATCCAGCATGAAATCGTACTAAAAACGTTTCATAATCTCCGTTTAAAAAAAAATATAGCATGTTACATTGTAAATATATGTTTTTGAGCGTGAATAATTCGAGTCGATTATAATCACTATGGTATTGCATTACCAAATCAGTGAGGCTATCTAATATTAACTGTATACTATTTCATATAAACTCATATATTATCATGATATTATACATGTTATATTAAACCATTTCAATACAATCTCTTTTAACGGTATTAGATAAGCAAGCATGTTTATATAAGGTTGTTTCGGTGCTAAAGATCAGATAAGAACGACGACAGGTTTGAATGGTTCCATGTCGTGACATATTATTGTCATATGGATCTATTTAAGGCTGTCTGCACCTGATGGAAGACAGCCTGATAGTTATCTTCATGAAAGCCTGATTGTTATCTTCATGAAAGCCTGATAGTTATCTTCATTACAGTGAATCGCACAACACACGCAAGCACACAGAGCTGGGACAATCCTTACGATCAATACGTGTTCTACAATGTTACCAAGACATGCATACGTCCCTAATACTTAGTCCGACACTGAAGATATACCGATTATGCATCATGTAGTCTGTAGTACATTGTGTTACCGTGACAATGAAAATTAGAACATATTTTCAATTATATTGTCATTTAGTCCTTCTACGAAGACGTATTCAAGAGAACATAGATCTAATATATCCTCAACAAAATTAATCAAGGGCCAGAAGCATTTTTGAACTATTAAAGATGTATATTATTTTTACAACGATACAGTATCCAAACATTCTTCAAGAACATAAAAATACACACTGGAAGAGTTTCGATATTTGGGAGAAACATTCCCCATAACATTATTTTAAAATAATTGACGGCCCTTATTTATTGTATGTGAACGTAAAAATCATACAGTCACCATGCAGAAGGTGATAAACGATGTTTTCTTTTGTTGTTTTGGATAAAAGTGCAATTATCTTTTACATTGACCATTTATAAGAACTTCCATATGGAAAACTATTTTTCAAAAAAATATTTTGGCCCACTTTCGGCCAAATGAGCAAAACCACTCAGGAATCCATTTATAAAAAAAAACTGACATGAAAATCGCACCACTTTGAACTGTTGTGTACATCTAAGTATTTGGCTGTTCTAAATGATTTGGCTTTTCCTTACAAATGTATGATTATCTGTATGTTGAAAAAGACAATTAAGCATTTGTACAGATTTTTACCCTACCAACCGTTGCCATGGAAACACCCATCAGGTAGAAATTTCAATTTCGTAAAATATATATAAATTTTGAACGGTTCTCTAAAAAGATCCCGGGATTTCTCATGAGTGTGAAGTATATACTGGCAGAGTACAATGGCAAAATAAAGAAATAAAAGAATAAAACATTTAGAACTTTTTATTTTTGCAAAATTATTGCACTTTAAAAAAACATGTTTTCTAATATTCGAAAAGTATCACATTTCATACATTTTTCTCTCTCTCTCTCTCTGTGTGTGTGTGTGCATTTAAATGCTTTACAGTCGCCTTCCAGCTTAGCTGATTTCGGCAGACTGCTTCCTCCTTGGGACGCATTTGTCTCACAGCATGAAGCTGGAGAGCGGTACATGTGTATGCTATTGAAATCCTAATTTCCCATAAAACATAACATTGGGACTATCTTATAGGATTATACATACTGTATGGTAATGATGTTTGCTACGTGATATTTT
>JAUTBV010123784.1:0-12820 GCA_032361325.1 Lepetodrilus fucensis
ATGCATTATACAAGTAGGCTTTAGGTATAATAATGATGCATTATACAAGTAGATTGTAGGTATAATAATGATGCATTATACAAGTAGGCTTTAGGTATAATAATGATGCATTATACAAGTAGGCTTTAGGTATAATAATGATGCATTATACAAGTAGATTGTAGGTATAATAATGATGCATTCTACAAGTAGGCTTTAGGTATAATAATGATGCATTATACAAGTAGGCTGTAGGTATAGTAATTATGCATTCTACACGTAGGTTATAGGTATAATAATGATTCATTCTACAAGTAGGATGTAGGTATAATAATGATGCATTCTACAAGTAGGTTGTAGGTATAATAATGATGCATTCTACAAGCAGGCTGTAGGGATAATAAGGTTTCATTCTACACGTAGGCTGTAGGTATAATAATGATTCATTCTACAAGTAGGCTGTAGAGATAATGGTTGCATTCTACAAGTAGGCTGTAGGTATAATAATGATGCATTCTACACGTAGGCTGTAGGGATAATAATAGTCGCAATTTTAAAACTAAAATATAAATAGTTTGTTTCTTAAAAAGTAAAATGTAACTTTCAAATATTAGTCAGAATGTAATATTTTGATTATTAGTCCTTTACACATATTATTTAACATTTGAATTCCATTCAATATATAATAATATATAATATATATACCGTAATATAAGTCTATTGCACTTTGTTATTTTTCGATGTATAATTCTCTATACAGTATTACTGTAAAATATAATTCACTTTCTTAACAGTTGCTGAAATACACATTTCCCACTAATATATTGGTGTGTTTTTTCCACTTATGGTAAATATTAAATTTAATATCAATATATTCGTGCATGTACTTTTGATTTAACATGATAATTGTATTAATGTTGTGTTCTAAATTCGATTAAATACTGTGCTATAGATGTATATGAGACATTCATATTTAGTACTATAATAACATTGAGATAGACTCACGTTGATATATAATCTAAATAGTCATACTACAAGTCGACATGTAATCTAAATAGTCATACTACAAGTTGTTATTTAATCTTAGGATTTTTTTATTAATTACATTAGCCTTTAATTAGCCTTTCATATAAAAAACTAACGGAAAATATGTCCCTCGTGAAATTAATGCTCAAAGTTCCTCGCTAAAACTCGCAACTGTGAACATAAACTTCAATCGGGACATATTTTCCGTAATCACTCGAATCTCATGGGTCATTCTCTAATTTGTTCATACTTTTTACTTATGTCAATATTTGATACAATAACGTGTAGTGCCTGTACAGATTCGTTCGGAATAATTAACGTTTGTTTTAAAGATATTTCTTTTAAACTTCCCCCGAGAACAGCTAGCAATAATACGAGAACCAATAAATAACAAGATGATCAGATATGAAAATATTTATTGATTTCCCACGCGAGGATCCAAGTAAATAACCATACGTTATGTTGTCGTTGAAGAAAATATTTCTGGTTTCGTGTTATTGCTGGAAATGGCTGCTGCGAGTTTGCCGTGACGAGTACTGCAGAGCGACTACACCGTCAGGTGGCGCTATGAGAAACACTAACAAGGTCCTTGAAAGGATTTATGACTCAAGTCGTTTGAATATTTACCTTTAAAGAAGCGTATACACAGATGCGAATATGTCGTTTAATTCTCTTTATCGTCTGTGCAGTTGAGGATTGAAATGAGTTTATTATAGGCGGTTGAAAGCCCTCGTTTCACCATGGAGTATATGGCTTGTATTGTACTGTCTTGCTCATAATTACCTGGCGTGAAAAGAAGAAGACGTCCGATATTATATTTACTTATTCGCCCTGTATTTGTATAGCTCATCGCTAGTCTGTGCATGCAGGTATTATCAGGGCGTTGGGACAAACATACTTCGATCTCAACCCGTACAAAAGACCACTATATTAAAAGTCTATAACATCGGGTAGAGAAATAAACCAATGTCTTGTATTCCGTGGGACTCTATCAATACGTGCCCAATCCTTCGCTTCGGGCCTTTTTATTGATTCGTTTTTACATTTATAAAAGACTATCAATTATTGTTCAAGTGGCTCGCAAATGCAGAAGCATACAAGAGAGCCGTATGGTCTTCCAACTATACTAGCCATGGCTACCAACGTGCTCATTACGGCGTGTTTGAAGACAAGTAAAGTCCAGCGATTCCATACACAACACTTAGGCCCCTTTCAGGACGGACTGCCAATGGTGTCACGTGATGGTGGTCACGCGAGGTCGCATCGTAGGGATCTAACCAGCCCTTGTATTACACATCTACAAGTACACGCGAGTCAGACCGGGTTCTGTCTTGTCACTGTGTGGAAGAGAAGACCCACTTCCGCTATTGTATTTCGGACAGTCGCTATGTTTGCCGACTTGACAGCCTGTGTTTAGAAAGCACCCGATATAAATAGATAGGGGCTTTACGCGGGTGAACAGGCTCTATACCGTAACACCCAGTATGTGAGTCTACAGATATATAGTTTATAGGCAGTGTAAGTGAACATAGCTTTGAAAGAAAAGCTTTTAGAAGAGAACATAGTTCTGAAAGATGCGCAAACCTTCTCCAGGAATTCTACCAACCAACACCAACTCAGCCATTACATTGCAATATACTGTTTCCTGGAACGTGTAGGTCTACAGTTGATGTGTTACTATGCATGTTACAAAGGAGATTTGGACATTTATCTATCTGTCCTGTGTTGGTCTTTGTACGTACGTTCAGCTATGTGTGTTATGTTAGCTTTGGTTATCCTCAGTGATTTCAACTACTTCGTATTGTCTAGTATGTTATACTTCCTTTGAGCTTTAGTCGACGCCGACATTTCCGAAAAATGTCACCAATCATCAAACCTTCGCGTCATGGGGGTCTTTATTTTACTGTGATTATTTTTGTATTTTTTTGTTTTGTGGTATAAAGAATTCAAATATCCTTTAAGAAGTCTTATTTACTTCCACTAATCATCCATACAAACATAATAATCTTGATAGTATGTATTTCTTTTATGTTTAATGTACTCACGTGGCTAACCATTGGCATAGGACATCAACGTTACATCCAGTGACAAGTTTTATATATTGTTTCTACTTCCTTAAAGCGTAATAATGGCATTTAGTGGTTGTTCTGGTATAAACAAGGACATGCCATTTTGTGGTTCTCCTTGTATACGGACAATGGCATGACATTTAGTGGTTGTTCCTATATACATATCTGGACATGACATTTAGTGGTTGTTCTTGTATACAGATGTGAACATGACATTTAGTGGTTGTTCTGGTACGGACATGGACATGCCTTTTAGTGGTTGTTTTTATATACAGATGTGGACATGACATTTAGTGGTTGTTCTGGTACAGACATGGACATGCCATTTAGTGGTTGTTCTTATATACAGATGTGGACATGCCATTTAGTGGTTGTTCTGGTACAGACATGGACATGACATTTAGTGGTTGTTCTGGTACAGACATGGACATGACATTTAGTGGTTGTTCTGGTACAGACATGGACTTGGAGATCTGTGGCATGTACACCACAGTTGATACCGGAGTTCTCCCGTGCACTAGCAATCATTGACTGAACCTAGCCAAGGAGTAACTGTACAGTACATGTCAAGTACCAATAAGGTACAGGGAAATCCATGACTTGATCCCCATGCTGACTATGTACAGCTGTTCTGCGGGCGGGATGTAGCGCAATGGTAGAACGTTGGACTTCGGAGCCAAAGGTTCCAGGTTCAAATTCCGTCCTGGGGGCCTGGCATCAATGTTCGCGAAATTGATAGGATGCACTGACTGTAGAGTGGCAATGCAGTTATCATCCTTAGTCTTGTCAGTACCAGCCGGTGCTCGCAGGTTTACTGCAACTAGTAGCGCTACGGATGTTGTGGGCTTCCTCCTGCCATAAACTGACAAGTCGTGATATTAGTGAAAGATTCTAGGAAGCGACTTACTTTAAAACCCCAATACAAAAATAATATAAAATAAAATAAAAGAAAGACGTTGGTCTGTGAATAGAGTGACTACGGTTCTCTCTTGACATTATGCATACGGCGTGTTTAGCGGTGTTTGCACTGTGGACACGCTGTTACCCCGATATCATATTCATTCAATCTAGGATATATTTTTATCCACATTTCATTGACCTGAAATAATTTTTGACATCTGTTGTAGATAAAAGTATACGTTCGTTGTAGTTTGACTTTCGTGTTGCTGATAATACTAGGTTGTTTGTGGAGCAACTAGGGGTGGATTAAGGTATGGACGTGTGTGTAAGCGCTTACTAGCAACAATTAGCTTTGACAATAACATTATGAAAATATTCTATTCTAATATTAAATGCTATAATAGGAAATGACGACAGTCTTAATAAAAATATTTAAATAACATTACCATAATGTTTTCATTGTTAGTATCTCTTGTATCGTATACAGCCATATATATTAGATTTCCTGATGTGGGAGAAACAAAATAGAAATGAATGTTCCATCGGAGAGTTTGGCTGGTTTCCATGGTAATGTAAACCTGCGGAATTATGTGTCAACCTTAGCCGCGTTTTTCGTTTCATGCTTGTGGAATTAAAGTTTAATCCTGTCTCGTTAAACATCTCTAGAGAATTCCAGAGATATGTACTTGCTTTGCATCGAGTATAATAACGTGCGTAGGAACAGGAGAAAAACGATATTATTATTGATAATGTCATGTATACTTATTAATTTATGACCTTCAAGCTATAGAGTTTCCAACATATCGCTGTCACAAGAAGCAGTTGTTGCTGTCACAAGAAGCAGTTGTTGCTGTCACAAGAAGCAGTTGTTGCTGTCACAAGAAGCATTTGTTGCTGGCACACATGACATAGGGGGCATGCTCCTTTCTTGCTGTACTTTCTGTCCTACGCATGCGTCGAAGAGAAAGTACAGACATTACAGCTAGAAAGGAGCATGTCCTCGTTCTGTAACGATAACTTGCAGGGACACTGGTGTAGCTAAGATGACATATACATGAATAATAAACACAGATTATCGATGCCGATATATAACTTTTCAAAGCGTCAATAGTTTCTATGTTGATCAGAGCCACTGGATATAAAAGACGCGATCTCGCATGACGTCTCATTGGGAAATCAATGGGATATCTCAAGAGTTTCTATTTACCGTCTGTTATTAAATTAACGGATTTAAACATTTTCATAACTAACTATGTGCTCATTAACGTTTATATACCATATGTATACCTGAGTATGCTTATAATAATAATAATTATTATTGCTATTGCTTTAAATGGAAAACAAAAATCTTCATAGCATGTTTACTAGTATAATTAATTGTATACTACTAATCTAGTAAAGCATATGAAGAGAACTAGCCTACAAGTGCGTGATGTTACTGTAGGCATAGCTTTCAATGTCTAAATATTATCATTCCGCTTTAGCCGATAATTATTCACATACATGTCCATGGTGTGGTCAGTGGGTGTCCATGGTGTGGTCAGTGGGTGTCCGTGGTGTGGTCAGTGGGTGTCCGTGGTGTGATCAGTGGGTGTCCATGGTGTGGTCAGTGGGTGTCCATGGTGTGGTCAGTGGGTGTCCATGGTGTGGTCACAGTACTGGACCTGGACACGTTGTCTCACCACAGACACCGGCCCCTGCTCATTATTCTCATTAAGAGTTTATTAAATATACAACAGAAAGGTGGTGCTTACTTTTTCGGGTGACGAATAAAAACGTCACGACCTGAATAAGATCGGTTAATCTTGGTATGTACTGATGGGTATCAATACAGAACTGCCGTGTTCTGGTGTGTTCTGTCAGCAGAATGCTTACCTGGTCTATGAGCTTGCCATATCAGAGTCACCATCAACGATATCAACTCAAGATAGGCTGCACGCCATGGGCAACGCGTGCCACGGTGTGTGTGTAGGTCTCTCACCGTATACGTACTAATGTACAAGCTGATTATAGGTGTAGACATAGACGTATGACCTGTCAGGTTTAACCATCTATCTGCTGAAGGCAACTGGAGATGCATCACGTACTTTGCAATGATTTCAGTGAATCAGCAAGGACGGTACTTTATGATGTGGAATATGTAGGCCTAAATTGTAGCGGTCTCAGCCAGGGTCATCACTAGTCTTACACGTAGAGTGTCCGTACACGTAGAGTGTCCGTACACGTAGAGTGTCCGTACACGTAGAGTGTCCGTCCGTACACGTAGAGTGTCCGTACACGTAGAGTGTCCGTACACGTAGAGTGTCCGTACGGCCAGGTAACTCTGGTTCGAATCACAGGATCCGCATCGGCCTGCTACAATGGCGCCCAACACGACTATTGGAAATTAAGCCTGATAGGGTTCGGCTAATTCGTGCATGGTGATATACTACTACACAGGTCAATTGGTGAATGTGCACTCTTTGACTTTCTCAACTCCCTGGGGACAACATTCAATTTGTCATCTTGAAACCTGATTTCAATTAGGCGTAAATGTCATAGATTCTTGTGAAGACCGGGACGACCAGTGGTTGTGTGTCTTTACTGAACGGAACTATCTTCCAATCTCATTAAAATAATATCTCAGCGAGTGTCATATATATATATGTTTAAGCGTTAGTTTCGGATCTCATTTTAATGAGACTGACGATCTTCATGCCGTCTACCCTAGTGATTGGTGGCCATTTTTAATATGTATGTGTTTATTTTATGTTTTCTCTCTGTGCCTTTACTGAACTAAACAGTCTTCATGCTGTCGGCTTCCATCTCAGATTGGAAAACACAGCTGCCTATTTCTGACGTTGTTGAACATACCAAGTAGCTATTGAAATCTGAAGTTAGGTGTACGTCATAGCTTAAATAATGCAAAATATAATTCCAAACATAGTGGGACACCAGCACAACAGCACCGACATGCCAACGTAGTCTACCATGTACTCATTGTAGTCTGCCATGTACTCATTGTAGTCTACCATGTACTCATTGTAGTCTACCATGTACTCATTGTAGTCTACCATGTACTCATTGTAGTCTGCCATGTACTCATTGTAGTCTAACATGTACTCATTGTAGTCTACCATGTACTCATTGTAGTCTGCCATGTACTCATTGTAGTCTACCATGTACTCATTGTAGTCTAACATGTACTCATTGTAGTCTAACATGTACTCATTGTACTGTGTAACGTTTTAATGTCAAGAACAAAAACTATATGTAATAACATAGGCCGAGAAGCAGCAGATTTGATCCTGTTAAAATATCCGAGTCTGTTACATGTGATCATGAATAGACGTCGTGTACGACGATGTAGATGTAGTGGCAGCTGCTTCCAGTTTTACCCAGGAGAGATTATGTAAGTGTGGAACTGCCAAACATCAGAAATGCTATCTACCCCCTCCCCCTTTATGTTTACATGAATACATACATACAAAATGTTATGGGGCATACGTGAGTCTGTTTAGTGCGTTTGTATACTGCGTCTCTATATACTGGTATACTATATATGTGGGATATTTTCTTGCATTCCGGGACTAGATGTGTAAACATGGCCGAATCAATACGATGTTTTGCGAAGTGACCAGACCGTCCAGCGAGAAATGAAGAGTTAGTTATTGCTCACTTCCGGTTTGTTCTGGACGAAGCTTGTTCCTAGTGACATCGTTGCCCTCACTTCGTCCAGAATCTGCCGGAAGTGGAACTCACTAGCGGAAGCCAGTCTCACGTGCGCACTTGACCCAACGCGCTGAAAGCTCGTAGTTTCCGTTAATTACATCTTGGTGTCCTGTTCAATTTACCAGAGGAGCTGATATGAATACATTAAAGCCGAGAAGACGCATATGAATTTCTTTTAGCGCCAGACTATGCCGGAAGTGTATTCAGTGATGACTGAGATTGTAGTTGTAATTGTACTAGATCGAGCTCCCGACGTCGGTACGTAAACTCAACACTTCCCGTCCGCTTAATTATATATCTGGTGAGTTGAAGTGTGTTGACATTTGTCTGCATGTCAGATGCCGCGCGAGAAATGAAGTACAAACTAATTCACTGAGTAATCTCACCACAACCAGTTGTAGTCGTTAGACAATTACACGTTAATATATGTCAATAAATTACTGTTTCTAATTCCACATACAATTAGAGGCATCACAGACGGATGACGGACAAATGAAAAAACGTTATGATTCAAATTGTAATTGTTCATTGCATGTTTTATTAAAATATATACTAATAACTACCATATGGGTTGTTAAGTATTGAGTGTGTGTTGCAGATTATGATTATGAGTTGTAGATTATGATTGTTGATTGTGGACTACTAAATATGGTTCAGCGTACATAGCAACCACGCTGTAGATAAATTACGTAAAAATGACATTTATTATTTTTTAAATTACATATCCGTCTTTTCCATGCAGAATGTATGAGCTGGTACCGATCTGTTAAATACTGTCAGTATACACTAAGAAGGTCATTGTGTGACTATGTTATAATGCTCATTCTGCTGACGACATGCATCTACTGATATGCATTTTGTATTGACATTACATAAAGTAACGTAAAACCTCATTACTCTTACTGCTGTGCGTGTAGGATTATCCCGTCTTATAGTTGTGGTAGTATTCGCTAATCGTTGTTCCTATTGACAGATTAGCTCATGTCATGTGATACTATAGTGTGGGCTTACTGCTTGTGCTAGTCCATAATGTGGGCTTAGTGATTGTGCTAGTCCAACCAGAAGAAGTAGCTCACAGTCCACCAGTGTGTTAGTCGTAACATGGCCTATTAACTAGTGGCAGCAATAATTCCGTATTAATTGTCGTCATTTCATACTAAGTTAATAAGTACGGTCCATAAATTAGATGTAGCTACCGTACAATTTACGTTTTGCTTTGTGTATTAATAACTGACTTCTGATAATGTATGGTTGGTGCATTCACCCAAACGCAGACATATTTATTTGGAAGTTAGACATTCTTTCAATACCCATGAAACCATTGCTGCAATATTATGCATTGTATATATGTGAGATTCGCCATTACATTGTTTGTTGGTTTTCAATAGATCTAGACGATACATTTAGTACTACTGCTACTACTACTACTACTACTACTACTACTACTACTACTACTAATAATAATAATGATAAGGTACATAGAAAAACATGAATAATTTCATTTCTCCAGTCATACTTAACACTTGATGCGTCGACCGCCATCCGTCTGGTAGTGTGTACTTATTATAAAAACAAATCAATCGTCATGAAAAGTATTCTTTAAGAAAAAAAAAAGAAAAAAAACACTTCTTAGTGAGAAAAGATCTCTTTGAAAATGAACATAAGCAGAAACCCAGTTTGGCAAATTCTTATAAAAAAAGATGACAGTATCATTCAACGAAGCAGATATCCTTTCAAACATGGCGCATGTTCATAAGTTAACGAATAAAATATTAATTCATTTTCCAATGTAATAAATATCGTATACACCTTCCTAGCTAAGAACTTCTTAGTGAGAAAAGAAACCCAGTTTGGCAAATTCGTAATAATATACGAAGTTTCGAGAATACGGCCCCTGCTTATTTAACTAATTCCGTGCCTGTGGCACAACGACATACTTCAGCCATGTGTCGAACTCCTGCCGAGTTCAATCCCAGCAAAGCTCAAAGCAAGACGTCTTCAAGCATCAAATATCGTATGAAGCATCACGCTGGAATTGTCCTCTGAAGACGCCGCCGAGAGAACGCAATGATCACAGGAAGGGCGGGTCGCCCTCGTCTCCACATCGTGGACATCGACGTACGTAGACGTCGTGTAGGATCATGTCGTCTCAGGTCCCCAAGGCCTGTACAAAGAACAAACAAGTAATCATTTCTAGAAGGACATGTAACTATATGACTATGCTCGTCCTCTCCTGCCGACCAGTTTTGTCTCTCAATTGCCAATTTCCGCAACAGGATCGGAATACAAAGGTTTTGCGCATGACGCCATTATCGAATCGTTCGATGCCTATCTGGAAAGAAGAGCGGATGAGGTAGTCGCTGTCCTTTAGCTAATATCTATTTTAGAATAGATCATGTTATTAACCGCCTAATTGATTAATCCTTGGAAAAGTATCGATGAGGAAAATAATATCCTATTTGACATGATAGCGCGACCGTCTTGGTCCTTTGATTATGAAACCTCGTGTAAGTATGCTTCAAAGCAAGCACAGCCGGAAAGAGCTTTTCAAACGTGTAACGCAATCTTGTCCAGATAATTCCAGGAGCTAGTCTCTTAAAAACTAGTTAATCTTAGGTACATCCTCCTAAAGACTATTATGTTTGGAATAGCTATTCTGTTAGTTAATCATGTGAAACAATTCTGAATATTAAAAAGTGGAGTATGGAGTTCTATTGGTTCTAATCACAAATTGGACTGAAGTTCTAAGCTCTGGGGAGAAAGAAAGATAGAAAGAAAGAGAGAGAGGGCGGTAGGAAATAGTATATACGTATGACGATGTCATCGAGAACTTGTCAGTACATTTGATAGATAACCTACATAAACGACGACACCAGTACATATCGTTTCTATTCGTAAACTCTTTCTCACTATGTTCTGTCTATCTCTCATCCTCGAAAGCCCAGGCTATTATGACTACACTAGCCTCCGTCAAATACCCTGGGATCACTGCCTATATAGAACTCCGTTTTCGACTACGGTTAGCCTGTTTGAATATTTTAACGCATTATATAAGCAACCAATCAGAGACTAGACAAGTGACTGGTGCGTGAGGCTTACGTGAGCTCTTGTAGTGTGATACACGCGAGATAGGCGGAGATAACTCTGACGGAGGTTAGTGTAGTCATAATGGTTTGCGTTTTCGAGGATGTCTATCTCTCTGAATGTCAGCTTTGTAATAAGAACATACTATTGCTATCCAAGGCAGGTTATTTTATTCTTGTATCTAAGGAGTTAGTAAATGTTGAAAGATCACCTGAAATATCCTTAGAGTAGTATAAATACCAGCTTAGTCTGGACTAAGAAATCAATATAAAGTACATGAGTGTCATCCTAAATAGAGTCGTTGTCGTTATCGAATTGAAAACATCCTATGCAGTGTTCTTAGACTTCTAGGTAAAGCATGGCTGGCTTATCGCATCAATCTCAGATCAAATCTATAAGTAACCATATCAGCACTAAGCACAACATGTAACCATGACAATGTAAGACATACTTTATATTTGGAAAACTGGGGAAATCGAATCAGCATTACAACTATAAGCCAGCGACGCTGATTGGCCAGAACTACATGATTGGTTCAATTACAGGTAAATCCGGCGATCGGAAAAGTCGAAATTTCTTAGAGGTGGCTGATGGATCCGATTTCACGTCTTTTCAACGCAAGTGATCAAGTGCTCGATAAACTGAGCTAGACTTCATTAATTCCACGCTGTAATAGCGAGACACCCGCTACTGCCTACTCGCCTATGCCCGGACACAGTAACATTCTCAAGCATGGCCAACTTCTGACGAGATTGTGCGTGTAGCCTTATTTCCTTCAAACGCTGTTGACATTTGTTCTATCGAGTTGATACTGTTATTTAGGGGGCATCATACGAACATATATTGCATTACTCGTTTTACATATTTAATTAATTGGAAGTTTGGTCAGATCAGAGGAAATAGAAAGACGGGAGCATACATACTGACCAGCAGTGCACACTACTAGTACTACTACTACTACTACTACTACTGCTGCTGCTGCTGCTGCTACTGCTACTACTGCTACTACTACTAATACTACTGCTGCTGCTACTACTAATACTACTACTACTGCACTGTACAGAACGTACTTGTAAAATCATGCCTAAGAGTAAAACATTAAATGTCACCTCGTATCTGATGGTATCTATGTATGTATAGTAGATCATGCTAGGATCAACCTAAAGAAAATGTAATGAGCATAAAATATTTCGCTATTAGCGTGTGCAAATAAGGTCCAGCTTGGGAAACGTTGCTGTAAATATTAGTAGTGTTTTTTGTATTAATACTAAATGTTCTATTTTCCTTTACTAGAAACACAGATTATTTATTTACGAAATAACTCCAATAATACTAGTACCTCATGGTGCAGAGTCAGGGTGTCTAAGAACCATACTGTATAATTCTGCCACACGTCATTTTATACTTATTTATACCCATATTCTGGTCTCGTTGCTATGGTTTCTTTTGTTCTAAGTGTAGGCGTATACAATCCAGATGTACCTACACTATTTTGGAGAAAGTGTAGGTATGTCAGAAATCAACCTACACTTTTCGTTGACTGTATAACTTGTAAATAATGTATTTCATGTATCCTGAAATTCATGAAATAAATGTGCCAGAACCTGGGATCGAACCAGTCAAAACAGACCTTGATGCTAGTGTCACGGACCAATTAGTAGCTGACTGAAGTTAAGATGATTCGTTTAGCTGGTTATGGCTATGGTTAAGGCAAGACAATCACATGAGTGTTGCGACTCGATAGGACTGTAAACAGTGATGACACTACACATGCTACAGAAAGGGCAAGTGCAGCACACACTAATTCTATGAGGCTCCCTAGTAGTCTGATCTAGTACAACCTATGTTATATGCTTTGTTCAAATTTGACATTTATCTTACATATACTTTACACTTAAAGTGTATGTAGTGTAGTACTTGACCAGAAGAAGATTATCAGACAGTTACATCCACACTTTCCTCGGAGTATCGGTCACTATAGGTTATAAACCACCATTAGAAATCCCATAGACGACAGTGTTAACGTATTTATGCATAACTACTGATTCAGT
>JAUTBV010123795.1:0-12818 GCA_032361325.1 Lepetodrilus fucensis
TAGTAGTAGTAGTAGTAGTAGTAGTAGTAGTAGTAGTAGTAGTAGTAGTAGTAGTAGTAGTAGTAGCAGTAGTAGTAATTTAAAATACTACTTATAACAATGTTTTAAACATTAATAATAATAATAATAATAATAAATAGTAATAATAATAATAATAATTTAATTATGTTTAAAATATAATATTTTAACAATAATGATATTATTATTATTATTATTATTATTATTATTACTATTATTATAAATAGTACATTGATAATAGTATATAGTGACTAAATATCCCGGAATAACACTAATGGAGTGGCTTTGTCAATGTCATTGAGAGATGTTCCGTCTCTATATATAAGTAAGTACATGTTCTGTAATGTACATGTGTTCTGATGAGGGATCAACGTGTTGTTCATCGCATACATCATTAGTGGTAACAACTACAACCTGTTTACACGTTCAGACTTCAATATTTTGACGACAGATTTTGACAAGAATCACCCAGGCCATTAATCGTCTTCCTCATGAGTAGATTTAAAGCGCCACACCTACTGAACTAGCTTATAAAGTAAGTTTATATTTCTATTCTCTTCTATTATGATGCCAGCGGCGTATCTAGCCACTTCTAAGTGTCAGACGTCTCGTAAAACCAGTCAATGTTGATCTAATGGATACTCTTTGACCAAACACCTTTTCTCAATATTATTGCAAGCATCAAATTGAAAACCAGTTGGAAATGAAGACAATTCATTATTTGCAGGCATGTTGCAATAACCTGTATTTAGTTTAAATAAGCCTCGGACAATTCGAATACTAAACATTGAAGATGATCGAAGGGAATTATCCAAACTCGATGAAAGACTGCATTCTGACTTTGAATTTGAGTTGAAGGTATACTGTTTCAATTTATAGGGCAGTGCATATCTTTCTCCCGTGAGAGTATAAGGCGCGTTGACGTTTGTTCGTGCTATGATCCATGAAATGTTTTAATAATGCTGTCGGTAAATAGCCCAGGGCGTTTATTGTATATCATTTTATCCATGATGAAACAGATGGTCTGTAAAGGATAGTACAACGTTTTAGAACGTATATATAAAGGTATAGATAGTTCTATAGTGGGTCTAGTTAGTTCAGATTAAAGTTAGATGCAATATGTTCAAGAATATACTGGTAAGTAATTGTTTTCACACTAATGTTTTTAAGTAGTTTCTTTTACATTTACAATTCCAGAAAGTTAAATATGGAATATTTTTTAAACGAATGCTTTAAATTTACAATCACAGTTGTGAATTTTGTCAATGTTTTTTTAATTATAACATGACTCGTACTACAATAGTATACATTAGATATACTATTTTTTGGGTATAAAACAAATATTTAAACACTTTGCTCATTACAAACATGAAATGACAAATTAATTAAATATTGGTATGTTGTTCTTGTACAATAGACTAGAAGCATTCTCATTCCCACATACCACCAAATGTTCTTTAAACAAATGCTACACAAAATTCCAAAGGAATTATTCAATTACAAAATATTTATAAACTACACACCAATCGACAAGAACAAACAAGACACAACACAACTCGAGACATTTCCACATTTCTCCTGTCCATTTGTATCCTATAAATTGTGATACGAGGATAAAACACCAGATATGACAAGAGCTATCTCGAAGCAATTATGGGTCTTTAAAATAATTTGTAACGAGATAACGAGCCCCTTCCCCCCTAATGTTGTGTGCGCTGCTCGCGAGGCAGTTGTAGATTTCACAGCTCGTGTAGTCTGTGAAGCTGTACAACACATGGAAATGTAATCAGTTTCAAGCGCAAATGTCACGTGATCTGTCTACTTGTGGTGCCAAGGCAAAGACGGAAAGAGAGGGGCTCTATATGCCTGTGCTCCATATTGGATCCGCAACAGAAAGATGTTAGACGTTATTGAGCCAGCTTACAGTACTAATCATGGTAGATACAATCCTAGTACTAGTCCTATTAAAATTTAAGCTAATAACATACCCTCCCACCCGTTATTTTAAAAATGTATACAGTATTTACGTTTATTTCGATTGGTAAATTATTTTTGAGATTAGTAATTAATTTTGATTTGTCAATGTGAAGATTGTTTTCGTAATTGTAGAAATAGACCATTTAGCTAAAACTATATGATATATTAAATCAGTCTATTTTGGTATGCCGATAGGATATTGGAACATAATTTATGTTGAATATTATTTATTATTATTATTATTCATGGTATTATTTGATTTAAAAATGAATGATTTCGCGGATTAATTGTTTAATTTAGTATTATTATCATGAGTTATGCTATTACTATTTTATTTAAGATTTATGCTTTCACGTGACAAAATATTCATCAGTGGTGAATTTAGATTTATTGAAGGCATATAAGATATGGATTCATTTAGTTAATTATATATTATATAAATAATACATGTCAAGTAGATTTGCAAAAAATCACATACATTTACATCAGATGTACATTGTTCTACAGTCATGTACATATATTGTTGATAGAATGATACTACAATACTAGTATATGATAGGTAAATATACATATACGAGACATAGACCAAAACGTTTTCATTTAATTTAGTGGGTATTTATGTAATTTTTCAACGTATCAGTATTAGGCCATATTATGGAAACTTTAAAAAAAGGAAATAATTTAGAAAAAGGTTTCATTGTTCAATAAACGCTCAAAACGTTACTATGTTCTCTTTACATTTTGAGATACGAATTGTATACATCCGCATATTTATGTGTACTACAAGTACGAATATCCCTATATTACAAATCATATATTTTAAAGAATTATCAAGACCAATAAATGCACCAGAGGTAGGACCTTCCAGTACATGGCTATATTGATTATTGTATTGAAACATGTCATGCTTGTGTCCTCAGAATTGTCAATCATTACATGAAGCCCAAATAATATCAAAACCTACAGATATTAATGTCTAATTCCACAGTTGTTTTTATATAAAAGACGCCAAGTTGATGTCCTGATTGAACTATTTTTCAAATGGATAAGTAGTTAATATTACACTGAACACGTTAAACATCGTATATGGTGAGAACATGGATGTTATGTACATTACACGTGTGGAAATAGCTGCAGTTCTGTAGCTAAAAGATGCTGCGTTTACTATTTTGATATCTATCAGGGGTGTCCATATATCATGTACTAGTATATAAGATAGCAAAATAGGGGCATCCTTTACCTACAGAACTGCAGCTAGTGTGAAATGTACCATATAATTTTACCATATAATTTTACGATTCCATGTAAATTACCAAGTGTTATATACTAGTAGTATTTAATAAATGTACAGTAATTCAGATAGCTTTTTCACTACACGGATTACGAAATATGCTGACATAATTCACCACATTATCATACAATATGAACCTGAAAAGGTAAAAATAATGATAGATTTATTACATTGCAGATATTGGTTGTATGATATCGATGTAGACTAACGATATATATATTTCGATAACCGATATAATATTCTCCTTCTTGTATAAGATTTGTTATCGTTCCCTCTCACCTCAACATCACTGTAGTGTCACGTTCTCACAAAAATTTAATTAGATCACCCAGGATGAGGGTACATATCCACGTCTCATATTTATAAAACAAGGCCATAAACCGCTTATTGCATTTTAAGTGAGTGTTTTCGAGCCAGCTTGTAAAACAGCAAATCATTACAAGATACTTCGATAAGCAGATCACTTTACCGCGTTATCAGACCTCGCCGGGGTTAGGATTAGTTACACAGTTGATCATGCTGTTTGTCGATTGAGATTTCTTGCTGATGAGGGGCTAGCTGGCATTTATACGAGACCTCGAGTGGCTCGACGGATTCGGACCTCTCCTCTGAGATTCTAGAAACCGGAGGTCATAAAATGACAATATCCCCGCGAGTTAGACAAATATTTTGCGAGTGAAGTTTTACGATAATTTACGACGTTTCTCGTGTTTTGACTTCGTTGTAAATCAAGCCCTTTAACTGAAATAAAATGGACCACTTCGGTGTCCGATTGTTTGATCAGAAATCTAGACAGGAGTGCTATGAATGTGCTTTCGATTGATCTTTCCTCAAGAAATAGGATATTATTTGGTACCAAAATGGTTTATAATCATATTGTTAATCTCATTGGAACTATTTTATTTTTTAATTTTATCAACGTAAACTGAAAATATACACCCATATGTAAATATAGGCCTACCTTATCGTGTCTCCTTAAGTATACTACTGTATATAGACTCCGGAATATGTGTTTAATGTGACAGCGATTAAAACTATATATTGTGGCTGTATACGTTATGAGTAACTTCATAAATCAAATAGTGATTGCTGTTTGCAATACAACACCAAGATTTAAATATGTAATGACCTTGATCGGTGGTATGCCAAGTCTAGACGAATAGGGGAAGAAGAAGAAAAAATCACTTTTCATTCCGCAATATACACTGGAACACTTCGTAGTCAAGAGTCTTCTTTATCTGAACTTTTATCTGAACGAACCGAGAATAAGTGGTTAATTTATGAAGCATTATTGCGGCCTGGTATCTTTATTTGTTTTCTATCCACTGGAAGAGGTGTCACAATCATGGTAGATTTAGATCATATAACAGAAACAACCGCCAATAAACCCAACCTTATATAGACTAATATATACTATACCGATATGGCGATTGTTTACAATCTGAAATTATCATAATCACGTTTTAAGGCATACACTATATATACAAATTAGTACTGTATGAGTTTTTCAAAACATTGTTTCCAATAAAGGTAAATAATGAATAATTGTAATGTGTATTTTAAAGATTGTGGAATGGCCATAGGTTACGTATTATTAGGTATTTAAAATAGAATTAAAACGAGTGTCATTCGTTTATTTTAAATCATTTGGAATATGGAAAGACCAAGTCTAAATAATACTATATAAAAACAGAAATAGACACAGAACAGATACTAACATTAATAATTCTATTAGCATCATGGATCTTTTATATGTAAGGCTTCATGATTGAACGCCTGTGACTTCTACTGGTACGGTAAAAAGACGGTATGGTATTGCACTAAAAACCTTTTCACTGCAATTAGTAAAATAAATCAGTATTTTCTTACATTAATCCTACCCAACCGCCACCCCTAAATATACATGCACAATATCTGTACATTTCAATATCTGTACATTTCAATATCTGTACATTTCAATATCTGTACATTTCAATCATCAATCACACACTGACATAACAACGTATTTTGTCTTCATTGCACGTGCACATATCATCATCGATTGTACGAGCTTCGCGCACCTGCCTGAAATGAATTCGTTGAAATGTACAAGATATACATTTCAGATATTTCCGCACCTCTTGCAGGGCCGAGGAGGGCCCAGGTGCGTGCTGGATGTTACATATGGATGTTGATTGCACAAAAAGGAGATATTGACACATGTTTTAGGGCAGCTTCTTTTAACATTTGTGTGCGTGGCTGAGGGCGTCTCGATATGGAACATTCATATGGATTTAGTAGCATTGTGGTGTACTTCAGATATATTTTATTAATATTTGAATGTCAAAGTAATTATACATCTTGTATTGAAGCAGGAAGAACTTTATATAACATGTATTGGAATCATATATAGGTTTAAAATTGTATTATTAATATTATCATCATCATCATCATCATCATCATCATTATCATCATCATTATTAGTATTATTAACATTAGTAGTAGTAATAGTAGTAGTAGTAGCAGCAGCAGTAGTAGCAATAGTAGTTGTAGTAGTAGTAGTAGTAGTAGTAGTAGTAGATAGAGAGAGAGAGGGGAAATGAGGAAAGGAACTATAGATGAGAGAAATAGAGAGAAGACAAGAAAGAGAAAATATCGAAAGGAAGAACGGAGTGAGAGACAAGGGAATGGAGGATAAACAGATGAGAGAGAGAGAAAGAGAGAGAAGGTAAGAGAACATATCGAGAGAACAACGGAGAGTGAGAGACGAGAGAAGGGAGGATAAACAGATGAGAGAGTGAGAGATAGAGAGAGGGATGATAGGGAGAGGACATATCGAGAGGGAATAAGAGGATAAACAGGAGAGAGAGAGAGAGAGAGAGAGAGAGAGAGAGAGAGCAAGATACGTGAAAGGGATACAGAGAGATGTGCGTTCATTAAATATTTACCACAAAGACAGTTTTAGTTACATGTACTGCAGAGTTTTTCTATTTAATAGTGTTCATTATTAACCCAGGATTTTCGACGTTTGCAGTCGATGCTTAATCAAATTGAATGTGTTCTAAGGACTCTCCTAAAATGAAGTAAATTAAACAAAAATGTGATTTCAATGTGCATGGTAATTGAAAATTCTTCAAATGTGTTTTATTTGAGGTCGGTTTTCACAACGTGTTATTTGTGATATACGATCTTCTATATTTATTTATTCTCTCAATGTCATTTGAGAATAAAATATTCTGTTCTTTTCTGTTCTGCACTACATGTGATTACATGAGAATACAATCATGTTCTGTTCTCTTCTGTTGTTCTGTACTTGTATATTTTCTCCATATCACTGCATGTGATTACATGAGAATACAATCACGTTCTTTTATGTTCTATCATTTTATATTCTTCATGTCACATGTGATCATAATATTATATGAGAGAACAATATCTTCTATTTGTTCTCTTTTGCTCTCTTATCTGTTCTCTTCTGTTCTCTTCTGTTCTGTGTGTTTTTATTTTCTCCATGTCACTACATGGGATTATATGAGAGAAAGGATGTGTTCTATTTGTAATTTTCTTCTCTTCTCTGTGTTGTTCTATTCTGTTCTATGCGTATTTATTTTCTCCATGTCACTACATGGGATTATATGAGAAAATACAATTAATATGTTCTGTTCTCTTCTGTTTCTTCTGTTCTGTATACGTATTTATTTTCTCCGTCACTACATGGGATTATATGAGAAAATACTATTAATATGTTCTGTACTCTTCTGTTTCTTCTGTTCTGTACGTATTTATTTCCTCCATGTCACTACATGAGATTATATGAGAAAATCAAATAAGATTATCTTCTGTTCTCTTCTGTTTCTTCTGTTATGTACGTATTTATTTTCTCCATGTCACTCACCATGTGATTATATGAGAAACTAAAATTCTGTTCTATTCTATTCTGTTGGAACATATTGGCCGGGGGTTCTGCCGGTGAAGTTATTCCAGGAAGCCCTACCAATGAGAGCGTGTGTGTACATTACTTCGGGGGAGAACACGTTGATTAGTTGAAGCTTCGCTGTATCAAACATCAGTACACTTTTACAAAAACGACTGATGTGTCATTTCCGTATTTGTATTAAAAGGAAGCCGGGCAATGCTCCAAACCAACCCGGAGCGTCAATTAGGTCCCCGTAGTCCATTGCCGTGCCAGTTTCAATTTCAGTGTTTTCCGATCAGTGCTATCACCAGAGGCTAGAGATACCTTCCAAACATCACTAATGGTTGGCGTGGTCGCAGCTTTAACGCGAGTAGAAAAAGCGAAACGTTATTCTAGCGAAACCCTAAAACGGACAAGGATCTCTCTTGAACTTCTAAAGAGGGGGACTCGAAACTCGTATTTTTCGCTCCGACGACATTAAGCTACACTGATGTGATAGAATGGACGTGTAAGGTTTCACACTTTTTAAAAAATCTGTGTCTTGCTTTTTGTTGTTTTCTGGCATAATGGATATTCATCGAAAGATAATTTCTCAAGACGGGAGAGGAAATTGCAAAACACTGAGTTGGAAATTTGCTTTCTCCCTGTGTTAGATATACGGCTTCCGTTCGTTTTGATCCTCTCTCTATATATCCAACTGGTAGTGCGGTACATTTACTCCCGAGAATGCCAAGTCTGTTTTAAAACACAAGAGTTTTTAGCAGCCTTTCAAATGTGACATCTTTTTGCTTTTAAAACCTGGGCGCTTCTCGGACGCCAAGTATCACCTTAGCGTTTCCATTTAGAATCATAGTAAGCTAATTTCTAAGTATTTTTTTCTCTCTTAGACTCGCAGATAAATGACAAAGTCAATAAGAATATAGCATATCGTATTAATTTTTTTTTGTTATTTAAATTTATGTGAATTCTTGAGGATGTTTGGAAGATTCACGAAACCATTTTCATTATTTTCTTTATGATGTATTCACCCTTTTTTATGTTAGTTGAAACGTCAATAGACAGGCAACATGGCTACTTCTTTCAGAAGTTGCGGAAACAGCTTATGTAGGAATGAATGTCACATTTGCAAGCATTTTCAAAAATGGTAAATACTTAATATGCTTCATATGCCGATGTTGTTCTAATCCTATAATTTGCATACTTACCAATAACAACATATTTCCAAGAGCGCGTGTCATCCTCTAACTAGGTCTATGACATTACATTCTAACAACCACAGTAAATATAGGAACCGGGCTGGTTTTTTACGTGTTTCAGCTTATAGGCTATAGTGATCCCCTAGAACGTTACCGATTTCATTATAATTGGCAGAAATTCCTAATGTTATTCAAAGGATTTAGCGGAGGCGTGTGTTTGTAAATGTATAGCATCGGTTTCTTTAGGATGGGTCTAAATTGCTTTCATCCCACCTGAAGTGTAAAGCTACCGATTTGCGGCATGACGTAATTTGAGAATTGTTTCCTTTTTAAAACCACGATGACTTTAACAAGTTCAAAAGAAACACGTATACACAGTTATTGCTTAAGCATAAATATTTGGTTCGGGAGGAAAAAAACGGAGCCATAGTTGTTGGATTCAGATATTTCCCAAATGTTTTGAAAACAGAAATAACGCCATTGCGAGAAAGTGATATTTTCAAGATGGCGGCTAATCTGCCTCACTACGCCGAAATAGTTTATTTTCACACGTTTCCGCCAGTTACATACTTCGTTAGGCTTCCTAGAAACAGACCCAGAAGTGTTTGTTTTGGTTAGCAGTAAGTAATAATTATAATCCCCTACATCAAAGAAAATGCCGACTTCCTCAATCCTCACATCACATACGGTCTTCGGAGCTTCCAATGGAGGAATCATTGTTCCCGATACAGATGTCGAACTAATCAGCTTCTTCGTCCCCCTCCCCTTTCCCATACAATGACACCTCTTTGATCTGTTCATCAAGAGTTATCTCCCGTGGATAGGAGGATTTTGCCGTTTGTATGTTGCATAAAAACAAGACTCTGCATTCACAAATGGCGTTAAACTTGCAGTTACGATTAGATACCGTTTTCAGGGGCGGGCCCTCCTCGACAATTAGCCCGGATCATGCGCAATAGCGCGTGATAAAGACCAGTAATTACCGTATAGTATGTCGGCTCGGCGAAAGCAAGGCGTTGTGTTGTGTTGGGTTAAATAACAGCTGAAGAGTATGTCAAAATGTGCTTTCACATATTATAACAAGACTAGACTCGAAATGGTTCTGTATATTTTAATTACACCTTGAAAGTGGATTCGAATGCTTGTGGTCATTCACTTGGCTTTAGTAATGACAATGCAATGAGGATTTAAAGTGACAAAGTTTTTGTGATGACAGCTTTTTAACGGAAGTTTAAGTTAACGTTATTATTAGTATTCTTTAATATAAATTTAATTAAGAAATTGTTAATAAATAATAAACTTACAATATGTAATACAGCGTCGTAATTTACAAATTTATAAATAGGTTTGTAACCTGAGGAAGTAACTGCCGTCCGAAAGATTGTTTCGTTTGTTTTTGAGTCCACATTTTAAGTACGTCACGTACATAAAAGTGGAAAGGAATTAAACATAAAACCTCAGTCAACATCCCTGTTGAGGAAACTCGCTTACTGCAATGTGGCTTTTAATGGTGTTTGTACGTGTTTATTATAGAACACATGCAAATTGTTTTAAGACATTATGCTGATATAGTACCAATAACAACGAAAAATAACAGCATGTAATTGTAAATGCTGAATTGGTATTGAACTATTGACCTGAAGTTGATTAAAAATAATAACTTCTACATTCGCATATCCGATTGGGAGTTGAATGTGCATACGAGTATTGCTGTTCTTTATTATTATTATTATTTATTATTGAACGTAGATGAAATGACATGATGAAAATATACCAACATATCGATATGATTCAAATGCACTGCATAACAGCAAGGAAATGCAAAATTATAAGTTTATTCTAAGAGCAGCATATACGTACACTAATTAAATTTAAATGTATGAAAAAAATACGCATGAACTATTATATTAATACAGGAAATTGTGTATACGTTTGCAGCTTGTGTATATATCAATCTAAACGAATATTTCAAATTCTGATTATTCGGACAGATATTTCAATGTTATTAGACATTATTCAATTGCCAATATATTTCTTGAAAATGGCCGCCAACAAAATAAATCTACGTACATCTTTATTTCTTCATATGTTCTACATCACATTACGCGATACCATTCAACATTGAATAACATGTTTACACCTTTTCATCATATGTAGAAAAGTCGTTCAATATTGGCAAATCAACATATGTCTATTCCCTTTGAAAGCGAATCCCTAAACGCAAGCCATGCTCGCAATGTTATAGCCAAGCATGTCTATTTCGCTATGAACAACACTCAGTCGGTTAGAGTAAAGGGGTTATTAGCCAGTTGCAAATTCATAAAACAGCATGTCTTCCATCGGGCCTATGAGCGAAATCTGGTGTTTATTACCGTCCCGTAGGTTGAGCAAATGCAGTTGATTAGTTGTGGAACTCCATTGATCAATTTGCACGTATTTGCTCAACAAAATTGTTTAATACCAGAATGCTAAACAGTTGGACTCCGGGTCTAATTTATGTAAGTGTTGAAATGAATTCAGGCCTTGTATGTTTCAGGTTGTACGCTGTCACTCAGCGGGGGCGGTTCGTACTTGTAGTAATATTTTTATAACTAGGTAATTTGCATGTATATGTCAGAGATAAGATGAAATATATAAAGGATTCGTTTAGTCTGGTGTGCGTATGTGAGCGAGTGATATAGACGTACAATGTAAACATGATTTATCTACATCAAACGAAATCGCTTTCATTGCCAATGCGTTGAGAATTTATATAGGACGTTTAGGTGCCAAATCTACATCAAATGGAATTACTATCATTGTTATTAAATTGAGAATTGCATAGGACTTTTAGGTGCCAAATGTTCAAAGTAAGTACGTACATATCTTTCGAAATGTAAGCTTATATATACAGTACCGGGATTAGGCAAGACCATCTCAATATGTATACACATAAATGTTTATTGAACACAAATAACTTTTTTATGTGTATGTTCTGTAATATAAAACGACCCACAAAGCTAATATTAGTCTGTTTAAAAATCGACAAATGGAAGAAGGATGGAACAAAACGGCGACCATCATAACATACCAATATCTGAAATTATTAGTTTAGTTCGGGTCTCGATAATACGAAACTCTTTGAGTAGAATTTCATGCTCAAGCTTCATTGCGATATGTGGATTTCTGAAGACAACTTTGAGCATAAAAACATACTAAAACAAAACTTTCGTAATTTAGGGGCCCGGTTTATTGAAGTTATGCGAAGGGACATGATAGCATGCATTTACACAGTGTCTATCTACATCCAGTCTACATCAGTACTGACACAAGTTGTTTCCTATGTCGAGGGTTTAGTCCCAAAGATGTTCCAGAGGGTTCAAATCTGGACCAAACACCAGGCAGGGTAAGCATGTAATTGAAATGATAAGGAGGACATCCTGCAACAGCAGGGGGAAGGGGTATAGCGTTATTGTTATCATAGGTCTACTAGTAAATGGGTTGTGGGGAAATCCCGCAAGAGCGATAGAATGGTGGGGCATAACAAATTGATACTCATCAATTCAGCAAGCGGGAGTCCTTGTCAAAGACGCTTCGTAACAATATTTTGGATTTTTAAAAGTTACTGTAGGAATTTTTCAAAAAATGTAAAATAAAATCATTAACAATGGAAACAATTGCTAGGAAACGTCTTTGACAAGGACTAACGGGACCATCATCGCTTCAAGAGTGAACCGGATGTAGCTGTCGCCAATACCATTGCCAAGTGACCATCTTGCAGCCATCAGCATGTTACTGGCCCTTAATTAGTTTTGTTGAGTATATATTGACCCAGCTGCCCCAAGTTTACGAAACCGTGTTGCGTACGATGTCATGTTCAACTCAAGATTATGATCATGAAATCATACTTCAAAAAATGGTTTCGGAAATCTCCGGGTCAAGTTGAAGCGTTATTTTGAAATAGTGAATGGGCAAATTTCATATTTGAAGTACTGTAGTACCTCTAAATAGATGTGTTTCACGTTGTTGAATTAGCGATTGACTGAATTCCCCCATTCTTCCTTCACACCATATTTGATGCAGCTTGATCGGGGTTAATTAAGCGACGCTGGATCAGATATAATTAGCGTTACAATTATCGTGCTTGTGTGCGGGGAGGTGGTGATTTCCACACCCTACTAACCTTAATTTAGTTTATAGACTGACTCCTTCGGGCTATTTTACTAGACTTAACTACATTTTAGAGGGGAGAGAGAGAGAGAGAGAGAGAGAGAGAGAGAGAGAGAGAGAGCGAGAGAGAGAGAGAGAGAGAAAGAAAGAGGGATGCAGTCTCATTCACAAGCCTACGGTGTGAGTGCATATGCACCGATAATATAGACAGTAAACATATGCAGATTGAATCACACAAACACACACACACACACACACACACACACACACACACACACACACACACACACAC
>JAUTBV010123817.1:0-12815 GCA_032361325.1 Lepetodrilus fucensis
GTCAATTCCATCAAGAAAAATAGGCAGGAAAGCAATAATAACAGGTTTTATTGAAATTAATGTACATAATGAAAAATCGGTGTACCAAAAGTGCTTGTCTTCCAAGGGAGATAACTCTGAACGTAATTATTTTCACTTCTGGCATCACGCATTTCCTAATTCCTGACATCCTACTGAACAATTTGGTATATAGTGGTATTTATTAATTTTCCGGTTTGGGTTATTCCTTAACTAAGCCACTTTTGAGGCCTCTGCTGCAGCACTATTAAGAAGGATTGGAATAAGACTTTGCGAACAAGAAGAAGCTCGATTAAAAAATATATGCTTTATTACAAATCTATGCAATTCTCCTTTCCAACTGAAAGACACGAAACAAAACCATACACATACTTCTTGTAGGCATAATTTAATGAACCTATACGTTTCAGATACATATGGGGTTGTATTGCATGTCTCGTAACATTATGTTATTACACTCATGTCCTTTCCCATTATTACAATACACAGTGCTAACAGTATCATGTGACCGTACTTCCTCTAGATATATATATATATATATATATATATATATATGCTCTTGTACGCGCGGTGTAGTGTTATAATATGGGGCCCAGAATATGTGTCCAATTCGTTATTCAGTGACATATGGCATTTATCAGATGCGCTGATCATCAGCTGACAAGTGGCATTTATCCTTTCCCCTTTCAGTCAGTGATACCTGTGTTTGTGCCATGATAAGTGCACGTGTAAGCTACTGTGTACTGATAATGCACAATGTGTAGGTTTGTAGCATTGGGGAGTGTAGGACAAAATAAACGAGTGGGTGGCTACAATATTACACCATCAGGTTATTTAACAACATTACCTCATATATCAGATATATATAGGCATTGACCTGTAGGAAGGAAGGAATGAAGGATAGTGAACTATGTATAGATGGGGGTTATGTTTTATACTCATGGGTATTATTAGATTTGGATTAATTGTTTTTCTCATCTGAATGTATACCTTCCCAGTTACTATGCTAAGATAGACCGTTTAAATGTGCGTGTGTGTGTGTGTGTGTGTGTGTGTGTGTGTTTGTGTGTGTGTGTGTGTGTGTGTGTGTTTGTGTGTGTGCACTGTGTGTGTAAAATGGGTACCCTCCGTCAACCCATACCGCCATTGTATAGGCTAATATAGGTCCAAAACGTTGATATACAATTATTGCATACATGGCAAACTGCAGTTAGCATACCTGTTCTTACATACGAGTATTATTATATAACTATACATTACATTCCTGGCAGCCAGGTGATACTGCGTTGTATATATTGCAATACCCTAATTATATCATAAATCACGAAGAGGGCTAGCATTAGAAAAATAATCAGCCCCGATCGAGTATATCTTTGGCATAAGATAACACTGCTCAGTGGCCTGTGACTAGCGTACAGACAAACAAGCCCACGTGACTGGATTTCTCCAATCCTGGTACAACAAAGACTGCGTCTCGTTGATAACCTGTCACATTATCAGAGTAGAGGGGAACGTTGCCCATCGATTTTTCGCCCTAGGAAATACTATACCAGTGTTGTTGACGTCGGAAAATGGAGGGTAAATATTGTCCGTCTACATCCACTGTGGAATATACCGTTATATGTGATGGAAACTCTGTTTACTATCAAGCTTTTAAGTCAAAACTTTCAAACAAAGAACTAGAAAGAAAAGTGATTCTATTCAGGACTGTATAACCTTCTGACGGGTTTTACTTTGTCTGTGGGGTGAAGTATATCGTGTGAAGTATAACACAATGTTTTTGATTGTGTCTTACATTTGTTTTTCTATTATATATTTCAGGTTTAGTCGTCGGAGTGATTGTAGGAGTCGTATTCGCCGTTGCTGTCGTTGCCCTTATACTCATGGTCTATATAAAGCGTAAAAGGTGAGTTGGTGACAAATAACCCCCCATGTTAATTCATCAACTGGCAAGTTCCCTGTCACAGTCAGAATACATGTAGTAATATAAATAGCCCTGGTTTGGGATATAGTGTTTCTATGTTTTCTATTTCTCGACGTCATTACATTAATACAGATTTAACTGGATGATTACTGGAGCAAGTAATACAACTATACACAGATCGATTAAGCAAGTCAAATTTAGTCGGATCGTTGGCAGAGTTATGGATATATGAATTGATTATTTTATTAACTGGTCTGGTTTGCTTCTGGCTGGTTGTATAATTGCATTACGTGCTTTAATTTTCAATACACCGGCGTATCCTATTTGCATATGATTGTATATGTTCTTCTCTTGAACAACCGGTACCGTTATCCAGTACCTGTCATGTAATTTATTGTTAAATTCCACAATAATATCTATATTTCGTAGACGTTTGAAAACAAAAGTGTGTAACATATACAGCTGTATTGGTATAATAGCATATCAAGTAAGTATAAACATGCATATCTGCTTTGTCAATAAATTATCTGGTCTGTATATTAGGTAACGGTTGTTCTTATAACAAACGTTACCAGTTCTGCCGTGGAATTATGTTTTATATCATATAATATAATATCTGTTTGAAAAAGTGTGTAATGTATACACAGCTGTATTGGGTATACTAGTATATCAAGTAAGTATAAACATAACTACTCTGTCAATAAATCATCTGGAATGTATTAGGTAAAGGTTGTCTGTACTTGTAACAGCCGTTGTAGTCAGTATACATGACATCATCACAGATCAGGGTTGTCAGTTTCTATGTCACTGGTATCTATGTTCCATCTATCATATGATGTACGCGTACATCTTTGGACTCTAGTTAGCAATTAATACATACAAGTACAATACATGTTACCTCTTGGCTGGTTCAGAGGAAATTATAAGAACGAGAATAGCTATCGAGTGGATCTTAAAAGTAGATCAAACGTTCAAGGCCGACTTTAGAAAGAATATCGATATTCCTAATAGAGGAAAGTAGTCACCATTCGTCTGCCTGCCTATATCCATCTGTTGTAAATACATGTATATATGTGGAATCAATTTAATTAGTGATTACAAGTGTCATTTTAGTCATCATTAAGGATTGCTTTACCATTGAATGTATACTTGTAGTAATTAAGATATGTAATATATATATATATATATCAATATATTTGATTAAATCCCACTGCTCTCTCTCTCTCTATCTCTCTCTCTCTATCTCTCTCTCTCTCTCTCTCTCTCTCTCTCCCTCCCTCCCCTGCCCTCCCTCCCTCCCTCTCTGTACATATGGCACGTAACCGCTACCTATATAACATTCATTATTCCATTCGTGTGTTTTGTTGGCCTACTTTCGAGCTATAGGCCTACGAGTTTAGGCCTACATGTAATTATTATTCTCACGACACGACTGCATCTCATCTTTAACATCTGGGTCAACGTGGGTTGCTACAACTGGGTTATCAGATTTGGTGTATTGATTTGTGCCTCTGGTACTTGTCCAGTACTAGAAGTTTAACATATTGGCTGTCACGTTTCTTTGGTTTGGAAAATTGACCTGTAGACTAAATTCTCCTTGTAAATATAAGAAGGTATTTGTTTTATAATAATATCATGTTATAGTGACATAACATTCTTGTTATTTGTCCTGTTTCCTAGGGATCGAGACTCAGAGTATGCCAGGGCTGCTAAGGTTCAGAGAAATTCCACCATGAACGCGGGCGTGTACAACGACCTAACAGCCTCTCCCATCGTGAAGAAGCCTATCGACTTCCACAAAGACAGCTCAGAGATGGAAAGTTTGAACAGAGCCGACGACGAAGAAGTCTAAACCAGCAACAAAAACAACCAAGAAGAGATACAATCAGTTGAAGGAATATTGTATATATATGTATACGCCAAAGAAACAACTTCAGTGGTCTTCATTCGCGGAGGCAGCATATTTTGACCGTCCATTTGGAATTATCTTGACCAAATTGTTTACGTGTGTCAAAAATATGCTAGATTTCAAGCTTTCATGAGGCATTAGGGGCCACATGGATACCAATGAACATAAACAGTGCTGGGACGGTGTGCCCTACTTGGTTGACCAGATAGATTGTACCATCTGCGTGTCTCTGCGAAGAGGTGACAGATGGGATGCCCGATGACCCGACCGTCACCTTGTATATTAACTGTTATCACAGCCATACCAATTGCTTTAACAGCAGCTTAAACCTATACCATATCCGCGGATGTAGAGCGCATCTCTGACATACCTGACCAAATAACAGCCCGACCTGATGATGATGACGACCACACGTGATCATCCTCAAGTTACCTGTACAGTTCGCTGGAGATGAGATACTGGTGAAAAGTCCAGTTATCCTATCTTGATGGACCTGGTGAAATATAATATAATCAGTCCGTGATGACGTTTACAAATCACTTGACATGCATCTATAGATACTAGTAGGCTATTTTTACGTGCTGGGTAGGGCATGTAATAGGGGGTGAGGTGATATTCATGCAGTCATCATTTTTAGTACGTCATCATATTGTAAAAAGTCGCATCACCCATTGATGCCATCACTCATCTCCGCCATCAATTTATACAGTTAATACTAGCCTTAAAGGCATAATATCACAGATATTTATGGCTGTTTTGGACTAGTTGTTAGCTACAACTGCAAAGTACATTCACTTGACATACATAAAATCATGTTTGTACTTCTAAAAACATTTAGGTATTTTCTTTGATAACGTACAGTATTAGCGCCTACAGTCGATTGACGAGAATAATATTAATACTAGTATGTCATTTGTCTATTATTATTATTATTATTATAATAATTATTATAATAATAATAATAATTATTATTATAATATTATAATTATACCTACAAATAATTGCTGAACTTACTGGATGCATATATTCTTTAGCTAGTATTACTTCTTTGTTAGTATGCAGTGCCATCCTCGCACCCCAGGGGTACCTTTAATTACGTTCTCACTTCAGTGTGGTACTATGCAGCGAGTCCTGAGCGTAATAAAGTATCCCTGGTGTGAGAGGATGGCATAGTGCATGTACTTCATAGCACATGTATTGTAAAGACATACACGAATGACGAATTAGCCATCAGCTATGTACCCTATACCTAATCTAGAACTGATCAAGAAAGCAATACTAAATACATGTATACCACATTTTCTAATCAATCTACATCAAACGAATGTGTTAACGTTGCTGTCAATATGCTTGTAAATAGCCATAACGAAATTACCTTGTTTTTCATGAAGATAATAAGATGTTTCAAAAGAGAATCCATTGACAACACATTCCAATGTATATAGCATGTCTTTAATAAATTATTATTATTGTCTTACAAGTTGAATTTGTTCTCCATCATTACTCCAAGAGCACATACTGTCAATCAAATACATCCATCAATCAATACCGAGATTCAAAGCCAATTCAAGCATGTAGCGCTATAATTATCATTTAAAGAAACTGATTACTAGGGTTTATATAATTTTCAAATCAAATACATATATACACAAGGATTTACAAGGATATATAGTAGCATATACACAAGGCTTTTCCGAGCTGGTTACCATCTGAAATCCATCTGAGCAATGGTTGGCCCTACTTAATCTTGCACGATTGAGAGTCCCTAATGTAGACAGAACCGCGATGATTAAGCATAATCAATGACCTGATTAATCTTATAAGGTTCATTAGATACGGCCCCAATACCATTCTAATCTGGGCGACAATACACACGATGTTTACCACTAAAGCCAACTGTGCTGTGCATATAGTGTCCTTGAGCTGTGAGAGAATGTTCGGGAAGAATCGGCGATTATGTTAATGAGCACGTGCTATAATATTGTGATGTTGCATCTCTTATTAGCTGCCAGTATTTGTGTCCGTACATTCTTATTATCGTAAATAGCCAAGGTGGTAACCTTACCATTTAATAGGTTACCTAGGTAACCGACAATTCGATCACAGTCGTTAATTTTAGATCAATCCGGGCGGTCATCTAAAAGTTCACTCCAATCCAATACCGTTAATATCCATGGACAGTTCTTTATTTTTTTTCCCCCGGTCGTAAATGATTTTAGATTTCATTCTCATGTACTTTCAAAGATTAGATTCAATAAACCGAACATAATGCATATGTATGGTAATTGAATTTATCCACAATAAATGACAGTAGTGTTGTGTACAGTCAAAAATTGGGGGTCGAATCCATAAAGGACAACCATAGATGCATTCTCCTATATATACGAAGCGTTCAAACATTGCTGACCCCGATACCTTCCGACATGCAATCACATCGCTGTTGCAATCACAACATTAGCATGAATAGGTCTTTTATGAAGGGTGTACAATCTAGGGTTTGATCACCATGATAGTCCCTGAATCGATAGCAATTAATGCAATGTGTATCCAGGAACTGTAGACCATGTATGAATAGTCATGCAACTTGATGAATGGGAGTGCTATTCTAAATATTTACATTACGGGTGCTTTATATTCCCATGGGTGTTGAAGAGGTACCGTTGAAGAGGTCTGGCTAGCGCCGTGTATTATACAATAAAATAATGCCTAGAAGATCACGTGTTCAGCTCATTTGGTAAATCAGTTAATTAATTCTATTAACTACCAGTATACGTGGTGAACAATATCTCTTACACCTTACAATTGATAATTTCGATATGGAAAGTAAATTAAGTATAGCCCTATGTTAGTATGAATTACAATATTACTCAGCTGAATTATACAGTGCCTAAGTTATCGGCGGTCATAAACGAATACAATGTTTACACTGCTGTCCAAACATTGAGGGTACGAATGAAATACCATTCAACTTCATGAATAGTGGCGCTCTAAATATTAAGAAAAATATACGCCAATTAATATATATATTCCCTGCGTTCTGCGAGTAATATAAAACTGTTTGAGATTTTAAGAGTGTTTCACATTGCCTACACATTCAATAGCGATGATTGCAGGCGTACACCCATTCTCGCACTCCAGCGGAGGAAGGCGTACACCATACTTTCTTCATTTACATTCAAACTTGTAAATCTGTTATTATTTGTATTCACTATATTCAATAAGGATATAACCATAATTATAGAAGCATGGGCACTCACAACATCGCTATAGTAGCTTAGGTCCAAATAATGACCATGCAGACATCGTTTGAAATCTATGTAGATTGGTACGATGGTCAACGGGAGAGTACGCTTAAATTACGCACTCCTTCTGTAAATAATTCGCACATGATGATTTTCGTTTAATGACAAAACACGTTTCAGTACGGCCATATTTGTGATAATTTGTGCCGCACCTTTCTCCTTTCTGACATAGTTTGCCTTCTTTCTTCAGAATCAATTCGGTGAGTGAGTGAATATGGAGTTTAACGTCGCTGCGGGAGAATCAATTCGGATTGAAAGCCGTCTTCCAGTTTCGGTGACCGTATGATAACACTTCAATATGTCTTCATGATTCTAAATTGCCCAGAGCACAGTCAACTATATATGTCTTCCTCCTGAATTATATATCATGAATGCATTAAAAGAGTAAATGATTGTAGTTGTATAAATGCATCCCATTACGAGACACTGAAGCACTCGCATTTCAAATACACGTCTAACGTTACCTGCTGGACATATGATACTTTTAATATATGGATATACATATCCAGCAGGTAACGTTAGAGGAATCTCGAACTAGTCCAACTGAAGCTTGCATATATTCCGACGCAAACAAAATATTTAAAAAATGTACACGAACATCGTTAATTAAAACGCAAACAGTTTATTTTCATTGAAACGATCTCTGTACCCAACAACACAGTTCACTAATGCCCTATATGTAGTCATGGACATATTTTTGGAAGTGGAAAGGATATTCAAAATCACAACGGTAGCTTGACAAGACACGGACATATACTGACAAACATGTCGTTTTGTTATCCAATTAAGCGGTCATGTATTACAAACAACTTCTATAAAAATGAAAAACAGACAGCAATCCACTGCTGGTGTTTCACCGTGAACCAATCTGCAATCAATGCATATACCTAATAGAAGACCACGTGTCTTGGATAATAACATATTTAGCACCTGTGTAGTGTTAGTCAGGATACTTAAGGTCCTTTCACACCAGCGGCGAATTTCGCGGCGACAAATCTGGCAATACACGTTCTGAGATTGAACCGTACCATTAATCTATATGCTTGCACACCAAAAGCGAAATTCAAAACGACAAATTTCGTTAGAATCTGTTGTTTTCAGCACTGATTGTCGCTGCGATAAATCGCTCGCCTCTGGTGTGTGAGTACCTTTAGTGACATTTTCGATGTACTGTCATGTTATGTATCCTCATCACAAATGAAGGAAATGAATGTACAATGTGTTTAACAGCATGCAATGATAAAGAAAAATACTGTACTCCTTGACAATCACTCCAAGAACATAAACATACAAATATATATACACACGAGTTCTACATGTCTTCAAAAATACCACTGTGCTTTTAAAGCAAGCTTTACTAACTATATATACGACTGTCTTCAAGTACGAGGTATGATAGGAGGTATGCTGCACAACTGGTTGATTTACATGGTATGAATGCAGTTGTACAATGTGTTTGTAAGTTTGGGTTTTCGTAAGTACAGTATGGGACTGCAAAATATGTGGACCACAATACTAGATTTGGCTAAAAGTATTTAGAAGATGGCATTTGGAACCATTGTAAGACATGTCAAAAAGAATTCAAGTTGTGTCTAACTGTACAAACTAAATTTCGAATATTATGTGTGTGTGTGTGTGTGTGTGTGTGTGTGTATTACCGGTAACGAGTATTCTTCATTCAAAGTTATATACTTCAAAACAACTATAACATGAAAACGGCAAGACTATCCCAGTAGCTTTAGGTACAACAATCACAATTTTAAACATGATACCCATATTAATTACAATACCAACACTTTGAACACATCTTACTGGTAGGTACCATCATTTGGAACATGTCTACCTTTAATTTACCTATCAGATCTTCTGGACTCAAACAATTAATACAGAATGCTGCAAATACAATACAGTAATGTGCACAATAAAACAAAGTAATAATAACGAATCAATGCTTGCTAATCATACTATTATTTGAACATGATATTTATTTATTTAAATAAATGCCTTCTAATAATAAAACTGTCTACATGTATATCTAAATAGATATTAATACTATTCAAATTTTCTAAATCTCATCACATTTAGTTTGTAATATGACATCAGAACTCAACACTGTGATCAATAATGTTTGTTTTGTTCAGAAACATTTTATTTAAATATAAAATTTCATGCAGAAGCTTTGTAGCAAGATGTAAATTTCCCCAGAATGGTGCTGCTAATTTAACCCTTTGCCTGTTGTAGGCAACCAGACATGTCATATATGGCAATGGTTGTTACTATACACAGGAGTAGGGTTAACTTAAATAACAATGACGATGGATGCCAGAGTTACCTAGTGGACAGAATATGGTTGTGGCAATGATATCAGCTTGGTTCATATACACTATACTAGTAGTTAGGAAACTTGGCTATTTAGAAAATAACATAATACTGTTATTTAACATGACACCAATGACATGGCCAGCAAGGAAGGGAATGTACGAGGAGTGTCGAGGACAGGTTCAAGAATACAGGATATTGTGAGACGACGAGTGGCGCACACCGAGACCTATAGGTACGGCAAGGAAGATGACGCTTGTGCATTCATGTGTGGTGCTGGGTGTGTGTGTGTGAGGAGCTTGGTGATGTGTATGGTGTGTTGGTGTGGTGTATTGGGTGCTGGGTGTGTGTGGGGTGCTTGGTGGTGTGCATGGTGTGTTGGTGTGGTGTATTGGGTGCTGGGTGTGTGGTGCTGGGTGTGTGTGTGTGTGGGGTGCTTGGTGATGTGTATGGTGTGTTGGTGTGGTGTATTGGGTGCTGGGTGTGTGGTGCTGGGTGTGTGGTGCTGGGTGTGTGTGTTTGGGGTGCTTGGTGATGTGTATGGTGTGTTGGTGTGGTGTATTTGGTGCTGGGTGTGTGGTGCTGGGTGTGTGTGTGTGTGGGGTGCTTGGTGATGTGTATGGTGTGTTGGTGTGGTGCATGGTGTATCAGGTGCTGGGTGTGTGGTGTGCGGGGGTGCTTGGTGATGTGTATGGTATGTTGGTGTGGTGCATGGTGTATCAGGTGCTGGGTGTGTGGTGTGTGGGGGTGCTTGGTGATGTGTATGGTGTGTTGGTGTGGTGCATGGTGTATTGGGTGTGTTGTGTGCATGTGGTGTGGTGCATGGTGTGTGGTATATGGTGGGTGGTGCTGGATGATGTGGTGCATGGTGTATGTGGTGCTGACTCTGCTGTGTGGTGCTGACTCTGCTGTGTGGTGTGGTGTGGTGTTGGGTACGTGGTGCATTCTTGTGTGGTGCTGGCTATGGTTTAGTAATCACTGTCATGTTGTGGCACACATGTGGGAAACCAGTACTAAGCATCTATTGTGTGTACTTAAAGTAGGTGGTGGTTATCGTGGGGTTGTGTGGTGGTGTGTGGAGCTGGGTTAATTGTGTGATGTGGCTGTGGGGTGGACAAACAGGGTTCTTGCTTGGAGCTTTCATTGCGTCACACATGACATATACATATCCAGTTCTACATTATTACACATGATGATGGCCATCGACCAGACCCACACTCTTCTGTACGAAACAGCATAAAGATGTTACTCTATCGGTTTACATTAATGCATACAGTAACTATAAGGTGTAATTCTTTAAGGTAACCATTCTGAGTGACCCTAAAGTCACCTTGCCCCGAGATTACGAAACTTTCTGAGTACGATTTCATACTCAACTCAGAATTTTGTTCATAAAACGTCATCTGACGTCATAGCCTGAGTATGCTGCAAGTCTAGGGAGATGACGTTTTATGAAGTCTGAGTTTTATGAATTCTGAGTTGAGTATGAAATCGTACTCAGAAAAGTTTCGTAATCTTGAGCCCTTAACTGCAACCATAACCAATACCATTACTACAGTTGGAGCCCTGGACTCAGTATAACCAGTGGGAATCAGGCAATGGGAACCAGTGGGAATCAGGCAATGGGAACCAGTGGGAATCAGGCAATGGGAACCATTGGGAATAAGGCAATGGGAACCAGTGGGAATCAGGCAATGGGAACCAGTGGGAATCGGGCAATGGGAACCAGTGGGAATCGGGCAATGGGAACCAGTGGGAATCAGGCAATGGGACTAGGGTTTAGAGGACTGACAATGACTAGAACACATGGCCAGCACCAGGTGCAATTCATAGCCGTGCAACTCACTTTATAGTCTCGCAACTTTATAGTCTTGCCACTTTATAGTCTCGAAACTCCAATGTATAAACACATGTGACTTATAGTATAACTTATAGTCAGTGATGCATAAAGCTACACAGTGCATTTGTGGGTCAAATGTTCACTTACAATGATGGGCAATGTTATATGACTGTTTAGTCTACAAACAAAGACACAATCAGAAAAAAACGAAAATGTCTTTGTTAAATATAGTACCACAAGTAACATGTATACAGATACCATTCAAAGCTTTTCAGTTTCACACCCGATGCGAGTAACATGCATACATCAATAAAATAGTTCCATGTTTGGTTTTTGAATAAATGTGATGTAAATATTCGAAATTTCTCACACAACATGGACTTTAATAATTCTGAATATGAGCCTAAATGTTCACAGAAATTTGACCACAGATATGATTGAGGCAACATTTGACAAATTTAACAGAAATCTAAACTTTCAGATTCTAACATGGGCAAATCTACATGATCTAACAAGGTAAAATCTAACAGATTTAAAACTTCATAGAATAACAGTTTACTTAAGACAACAGTGCCTCTTGTACGTTTGTCAAACAGAGGCGTACATGACACGTTTCAACCCATATTGAAATTCAACAAGACATATCTTACACACGACAATGGTAACACATACATGACACGGATATACTGTTACTCACAGAACCTCGCATCGCAACTGTGTAGTAGAGTGACCAGTTCTACATTACGAAACACAAAACATTAGCTATCAAGCTTTGGACTTTTTCTTATGCTTCTTGGAAGATTTCTTCTTACTTTTGTGCTTCTTGGTTTTCTTCTCACCGTCCTTTCTGCTCTTACCTTCACGTTTAGATTTCTTGTGATCCTTCTGTCGTATGGGTGAGTGACGAGATTTGGCATTGTTGAATCGAGAAGAATGTTTGTAATTTCGTACAGATCGTTCTTCGTAGTCGTGATCGTAGTCTGAATTTCTCCGTCTTGCCTTCCAGTCGTTGCGACGCTTGCGGGATAAATCATTGTCTAGTCCATTGTCCCTGTAGTTTGACTTTGTGTCGTGTAGGTTACGCAATGTCCCAACTAACATGTTCTTGAGAAATCTCTTGTTGGTCGAAGGAAGTTTACACTTTTGCCTGAAAATCGACATGAATCTTTAAACTGTTAACATTTGTTTTGTCAAAGTAAAAATTAGAGATCCCTACAAATTCAAATTCATTATTGCAGGTTTCCTTCAACCAATAACATGGAGTCGGACAGATGCAATACTAAAGGGGGCGGGATGTAGTGCAGTGGTAGAGTGTTGGACTTCAGAGCCAAAGGTTCCAGGTTCAAATCCCGTCCCGGGGGCCCGGAATAAATGTTTGCGAAAGTTACCTTTCTTACGCGATATTGATAGGATGAACTGACGGTAGAGTGGCAATGCAGTTATCATCCTTGGTCTTGTCAGTACCAGCTGGTGCTCGCATGTTTACTGCAACATTCAGCGCTA
>JAUTBV010123828.1:0-28394 GCA_032361325.1 Lepetodrilus fucensis
AAGCTTCATTTAGAAAATGTCAAATTTGCAGATCCAAAGCTTTTACTCTTATACTCCATCTCTAAACTATCTTTATCATCTTTTGCAAAATCTATAAGATAGTACTTTGCCCATCTATTTCTAAATGGGGCTAGTTTAATCAAATCATCATCATAAGAGAGAGGTTTGACATTTAACGGTTTTTTATTGTTTAGTGTTAAGGTATAAAAGCTATTTTTTATCCCTTGTTTCTCTTTATCGCTAGAGTCATTGTCTATATATATCGCTACTAAAAACTGTTCATTTGAGCACTTTTTGCACTCTTCTAAAAAGCTATTTAAGTGGGTTGCTATGATTGAGGCTTTAAGCTCAAGGGAGTTATAGATCTCTCCTTTTTTACTATGCATCAATGCACTCTGATACATCTCATCCTCTGCAAAAAAACCACTTTTAGTTGAACAGCCACCAAAAACCAAAGCCAATACGATGGCAAATTTATAAATATTTTTCATAGCTACATTTTACACTAAACTAATTAAGATTTTGTTACAATCAATACATGAAGAGATTAGCCATAGCCTTTAGCGGACCATCAGGGAGTGGAAAAACCACTCTAATAGAGAAAATATCAAATATATTGTCAGACGATTACAAAGTTGCTATCATCAAACACGATCCAAAAGATAAAGCCTCTTTTGATGTAAAGGGCAAAGATAGTTATAGATTTTTCAACACAAAAGCCGAGACTATCGTCGTCTCACCTACTAGAACTACTTACTTCTCACACAAAGCAAGAGAGCTAGATGAGCTTATAGAGTTATTTGGTGATTTTGATATACTTTTAGTAGAGGGGTTAAAGAGTTTGCCACTTCCTAGGCTCTCTATATTTAGAGATACACTAGATGAGAGCTATTTTGATGTATCAAATGCAATAGCGATTGATAAAAGTGTCGATATTACAACATATCAGATTCCAACACATCTTAGCTTGTTAGATCTAAACGACACAAAAGCTATCATAAGATGGATCTGGGAAAATGCAAAAGAGGTTTAAGGAGAATTATATGAACGAGATTTACAAAGCGATAGAGAGATCAGCAATCAGAATAAGAGAAGCGATAGAGTTTGACGATATGAGCTACTCTGAAAATCAAAATTCAACTGGCGATACTCAACTAAAACTAGATATCAAAAGCGATATCATCATCGAAGAAGAGTTTGCAAACATAAAGAGTGTAAAAGAGTTAGCAAGTGAAGAGAAAGATGATGCAATCACGCTACATAGTGATGGAAAGTATCTTATAGGTTATGACCCACTAGATGGATCTAGCTTAGCTGATGTAAATCTATCAGTTGGATCTATCTTTGGGATCTATGAAGATGATTATAGTGGGGCAAATCTAAAGGCTGCTATCTATGTGGTATATGGTCCTAGAGTTGAGATGGTTATAGCAGATGAGAGCGATGATGTTAGGATGTATAAGCTTGATGCTAATGATAAGTTTCTGTTTTCACAAAACCTAAAGCTAAATCAAAAGGGAAAACTAAATGCACCGGGAGGAACTCAACAAAACTGGCTTCCTTATCACAAGCAGTTAGTAGATAGCCTTTTTGCTGATGGTTATCGTCTTAGATATAGTGGCGGTATGGTTCCAGATCTACATCAGATACTCATAAAAGGTGGAGGGCTGTTCTCATATCCAGCTACTTCTGATAAGCCAGAGGGCAAACTTAGGATGACTTTTGAGGTGTTTCCATTTGCTTTTATATATGAAAAAGCTGGTGGTGCTTCCATAGATGGCAAGGGTAGAGTTTTAGATCTAAGCCCAAGACACATACACGATACAACACCATGCTTTTTTGGATCAAATGATGAGATAAAAAGAGTAAAAGAGGCATATGAGCGAGGATAAAAGAGAGTTAGATCTATATGAACAAAAGCTTCAAGATCAAAAAGAGATTTTACAAAAGTGTCAAGATGACAAAAAAGTAAACTCTTGTCTTGTATGTTTGGAAGTTGTAGGTTGTGCTATAAGAAAAAAGTATGTACTATCTGTTTATGAGAGTATGAGCAAAGGTGAAGGTGGAGGGTTTGAGTTTTAAACTCAATCCTCTACTGCTACTTGTTGTTGCTCTGTAACTAACGGAGCTGTTGGTGTAGATGCAATCTCTGCCTCACCTAATATATAAAATCCAAAATCTGTTACAAAATCATTGTGATCATAAACTTTATTTACTATATTATCGATGCTTTTTCCCTCTATATGAGTAACATCTGCGATGCTAAGTGCATATATATGAGCTACATAAACATTTGTATCTCTTCTTTCTGGATCTGCATAAGCTGTTCCATTTAGCTCATTTGATGATTCTATCACACCTAGTGGAGTGTTTTGAGAAGCTATTGAACTTACACTACTTTTGATATTAAATAAGTTCCAATGAACCCAATCATCAGCACTATGGTCATCAACAACTATAGCAAAACTTTTTGTACCTTCAGGTACATTTCTCCATGAAAGTTGAGGAGAACCATGCTCTGGTATAAAATCATTTGATTGCAAAGTAAAAGCTCCTGATGAACTATTAAGTGACTCTCTACTATCATCCGTATCACTACCACAACCTACTGCTAAAACTAAAAACATAGTCGCTACTAAAGCTACAATTTTCTTCATATAAAATCCTTAATAATTTATTTTAATTTGACTTCATTGTAATGAATTTTTGAGAGAAATTATTATATTTTTATAAAAGTAATAGTTTTTTTACCTAATGTGTTACTTTTAACAACATTTTAAAATTAAAATAGCTCTTTGACCTTTTTTATAGCCTCACTCTTTGTAGTAACTTTACCATCAAGCTGTAACTCATAGATAGCGTCTAATAGCTTTTTAAACTTTGATGAGGGCTTGAGCCCCAAAGATATGAGATCTCTTCCTTGAAGTATCATATTTGGCTTAGAAGCACTAATCTCTAAATCTTTAGCCATCATCTCTAGCCAATCACCTGCTTTAAACTCCCCATCTCTTGCCTCTTTTAAATCTCTACCAAAAAAATCAGCCTTAGCCACAGGAATAAGCTTAGAGATATTTACACGAGTTGATAATCTCCTAATAGCTGCTTTTGATGAGTTATCTTTAAAAAGTTGAGAAGGAGCTAAGTGATTTGCTACTATAGGTGTGATTTCATCTATAAGTGAGTTCTCATTTGTTAATCTAGCTAAAAAGCTCTTGGTTGGTAAAACTCCAGCCTTCTCATGACCTCTAGATCTAATCCTACCATCTATAAACTCAGTAGTAGAGGGCTTTCCAAAATCGTGACACAAAGAGCCAAACATCAAGATAAGATCATCTCTATCATCCCCTACTCTAAGCTTTGCTGCCTCATCAACAACCATCATAGTATGAATCCAAACATCACCCTCAGGATGCCAGATTGGATCTTGTTTTACCCCTATAAGCTCTGCTAACTCTGGAAAATATCTCAACACTCCAAGTTCACGCATAAGATTAAACCCCATAGATGGTTTATCTGACTTTAAAAGAAGTTTTTTAAACTCCTCATAAACCCTCTCAACAGATAACTCTTCAAGAGCACCCTGCTCCACCATACCACAACACAACTCTTTAGTATCATCAGCCATAACCAAACCAAACCTAGCACAAAACTGAATACCTCGATAGATTCTAAGTGGATCTTCTACAAAAGTGCTATCATCTATATGGCGAACTGTTTTTGTTTTTAGATCTACCATACCATCGTGTGGATCTAAAAACTCTCCACTATCTATATCATAGCCCATAGAGTTTATAGTAAAATCTCGTCTTCTTGAAGCCTCTTTATAATCCATAAAACCATCTGTTAAAACATCAAATCCCTTATGACCTGATGCTACTTTTATCTCAGATCTAGGAAATGCAAAATCATAAATCTCTTTTTTATATATAAACTTAAGCACCCCAAAACTTTTACCAACCTTCTCAACTCTTCCAAACTCTTTTAAGATACTCTCAAGTTCACTAAGATTATTTAATCCATAAACCTCTATATCAAAATCTTTTGCCCCAATGCCCAAGAAGTGATCTCGCACACTACCACCCACGATGATAGCTTTTGCACCATCTTTTTTGAGAGTATCTGATATGGTTTTTAAGATATTTGGGATTTTCATACTCTTATAGTAACAAAAATATCTCTAAAGTGTAGCTCTTTGTAACAAAATAAATAAATAAAAATAATTTTTTTTAATAGCTAAAATTAAATTATTTTAATTATTTTACTAATTATTTTGGTATATTATAAATATATAATTTTATGAATATATTACTAATAATATTTTATATATTTTTAAGTTTCAATAAAGCTCCTTGCTTGTATTATATGCTTACAAATTTATAAAAAACAATACAAAAGGATTAACAAATGACAAAATTTTCAAGCACATTCTCTAAACTATCTATCACTTTGGCAGTGGCACTTCTTACAGTAGGTTGTGGTTCAAGTTCAAATGGTACAACAGTAAATAATGAAACAACTCAAGGTAAAGCTCAAGTTGCAGTACAAATACCAAATAACACTCCTGTTGCAACAGACGCAGTAACCAAAACTTCTATAGGTCAATCAGCAAGCTATACATTAACAGCTGCTGATTCTGATGGAGACCAACTAGTATATAAAAAGTTATCTGACCCTAAACATGGTGAAATAACATACTTTAATGAAAAAAGTGGAACATTTACATATGTACCTGAAGATGGTTATACAGGTAGTGACAAGTTTACATATAGCGTAGAAGATGGCGTATCTAAATGCCCTGCAAAAACTGTAACTATAGAAGTTGGAGATAATGATAATATCACAGTTCCAAATGCTCCTACAGATCTAGTGGTAACTTCTTGTTCATGTACAGCAGCTAAGCTTAATTGGAGTGACAGCTCTGATAATGAAAATGGCTTTGAAGTATATGTAACTGATATAGAAAGTGGTGATACTTGGTTAGAGTTTGTTAAAGATTCTGATGAAACTTATGCTGTAGTTTGGGGTCTTAAACCAAATACTAATTATAAGTTTGAAGTAAAAGCTAAAAATGAAGCAGGAAGCTCTGATGCATCTTCAGCTGTATTTACAACTGTAACACAAACTGAAAAACCTGAAGCTCCATCTGATCTAAAAGCATCTGCTGGTGAAAACTGTATCAGATTAAACTGGGAAGACAATGCAGACAATGAAACAGGTTATAATATCTATAAAAATGGAGAATTAATAAAAACTATAGATGCTAACTGTGCTTGTACAATCATCGGTGATTTAGATGAAGGTACTGAGTATGAGTTTGATGTTGTAGCTATAAACAGTGTTGGAAGTTCTGATAAAGTATCTATATCTTCTAGCACAAAAGGAAAAACAGAGCCAAAGCCAGAGCCAAAGCCAGAGCCAAAACCAGAGCCAAAGCCAGAGCCTAAACCAACACCTAATAAAGCACCAGTAGTTAAAACTAATGGAAACAAAGTTATAACTGAAGGTGATAGTGTACAAATCAAAGCAACTGCTACAGATAGTGATGGAACAGTAGTAAAATATGAGTGGAAAGAGGGAAGCAAAGTTATTGGAACTTCTGCAACTTTAAATTATACTCCAGCAACAGTAGGTGATCATAGCCTCATAATAACTGTAACTGATAATGATGGTGCAACTTCAAAAAGTGCGGTAAAAGTAGTGGTTAAAAAGAAAAAAGAAGATCCTAAACCAGTAGATAATAAAAAACCAACTGTATATGCAGGAGACAATGTAAGTACAGAGGTAGATAAAGCTGTTAAATTAACAGGTACTGCTTCTGATACAGATGGTACTATCGCAAGTTACCAGTGGAAAGAAGGAAATACTGTTATAGGAAATGCTATCACTCTAAATTATACTCCAACAACAGTAGGAGAGCATAGACTTGTATTGACTGTTACTGATAATGATGGTGCTACTGCTAGTGATTATGTTCTAGTAAATGCTACAGCAAAACCAGCAGAAAAAGATACAGTAAAACCAGTAATCACACTAAAAGGTGCTGCAACTGTAACTATAACTGAAGGTGATAACTATACAGATGCTGGTGCAACTGCTAGTGACGACAAAGATGGTGTTATCACAGCTAAGATAGCTAAAACTGGAACTGTAGATGCAAATAAAGCTGGAACTTATACAATCACTTACAATGTAGCTGATGCTGCTGGAAACAAAGCTGTTGCAGTAACTAGAACTGTTGTTGTAGAAGCAAAGCCGGTAGTTGTTGATAATTATGCTGATTGGGTAGTTGGAAAAGATAGTGATGTTCATGATATTCAAACAACATACAATGGAAATACTGTAAAAGTTTTAGTTTCTACCGATAAACAAATTGGGGAAGATGACATTTCTAACTCATCAGCTGTAGTATATGGTAATATTAATGGAGCAGATATAGGGAATAATATACTTATAAATCAAAATTATACTGATGGAACTAAAATGGTTGTAAGAGTATATGACCAAAATGGTAAAACACTTGGAACAAGTAAAGAGTTTGCATTTACAAAAGGTCAAGATCTAGACTTTGGTGATATAAATCTTTAATAAGTTAGCTTAGAGGTAACTCTAGGCTAACTATTCTATGCTATAATAACCCTGCAATAAAAATTTACAAAAGGATTTACAATGAAAAAAATTGGTAAAAATCTAATTTCTCTATCTTTTTCAACTATATTATTAGCTTCTTCAGTCTATGCTGCTGACTCAGCAGGTATATCAAAGAGTGTAACGACACTAGGTGCCAATGTAGCACAAAAGCATATGGAGCTAAAAGAAGGTTGGAATTTAATAGGTATAAATGCTAATTTAACACTAGACGAGTTAAAGAGTAAGCTAGGCAGCGATAATATTTTGATTATCAATGGTCAAGGTGGTATTTATAGAAAGGGCTCTGCTAGAATAAGCTTTAAAAAGTTTGAGCCAGGTAAAGGATACTATATAAAGCTTGCTTCTGCTAAAGGTCTGGATTATACACCTATATCATATGCTGATAAAACCATACCTCTTGTTGCTGGATGGAATAAAATTAATCCTATTAGTGATCTGACACTTGAAACTATCAAAAATCAAATTGGTAATAAAATAATAACAATTAGAGGTGGTGATGGAACTATATTTAAAACAAGTGGAAGAAGTAACTTTACTAAATTTACTGAGCCATATGGATATATGGTTAAAGTTTCAGAAGCTACAACTCTACAATTTTAGGAGATGATATTATGATTAAAAATATATTAATAGTTGCTACTGTAGCAATGCTAACAGGTTGTGGTGGAAGCTCTTCTGACTCTTCTACACAAAATATACAGACAAAGAGTGTAGTTAAAAGTGATGGTAACTATCATCTAGCTAAAGATACTTTAGTTCATGATGTATCAAAAACTTTTGAGAGCTATACACTCAAAGTACTAACAGATAAAATTTTAGGAGAAGACTCTACTTCACAAGACTATATATCTGTATATGGCTTAGTAGATGGTAAAGATACAAAAGCTCTTTTAGTTTTAAATGCTAACTATCCAAAAGGAACAAAGGTTGTTGTTGAAGTATACAATGGTGATAACCTTGTATCTAAAAGTAAACCTACTACTATTAACTCAAACGAAGTTAATTTCGGTTCAATTTCAACAAAATAAAATTAAGAGGTAGCATAATGCTACCTCTTACCTAAACATCCCTAATACTAAAAATATATATCCCAAAAATATCACCGAAGTAGAAAATACTAAAAATGTAACTTGATTGACTTTACAGTTATATAGGGCACTTAGATTGACATTTGTTACAGCTAGTGGGACTAAAAGCTCAAGTAGTATAACATTGTAAATCACATCTTCAAGAGTAAAAAGGGAGAGTATATAAAGAGCCAATATCGGTGTTATCACAAACTTTAAAACTGATACAAATGTAAAAAGCCTAAAATCTATCTCTTTAGTTTTAACTCCATATAGATACATACCAAATATAAAAAGCTGTATCACCATATTTGCATAAGCTCCCATTTGCAATGATAGACTTATGGAGCTTGGTATTGTTAGATTTGAGAGGTTAAAAAGTATTCCAAAAACTCCAAACCATATAGCAGGAAGTGCAAATATCTTTAAAAATGCCTCTTTAGTGCTAAACTCTCCTCTTGCATAGAAAAAGACTCCCACTGTATTTATGATAAAGATATTGGCTAGATTTATGATGCTCGTATAAAGCACCGAAGCTTCGCCAAATAGTGCGATACCTAGTGGTATGCCCAAATTTCCAGTGTTTCCCACGATACTTGCAACTGTGGCGATAGATCTATCTTTTTTATCTTTAAAGAGAAAATTAGCAAAAACCAAACTTATAGCTAAAGCCAAAACAGTAACTACAAAAAATATAAATGGGGCTTTTATCGCAGTAGTATCGATCTTTTGGGTTGTTAATCCCCAAAATACCAAGATGGGAGATAGAAAATATATAGAGATTAAAACTAAACTCTTCTCATCAATCTGCTCTTTAAAGATCTTTTTAGCAACCCACCCTAAAAGTATAAAAGCATAAATACCAAAGATAGATACGATAGTATTCAAATCAATTAAACAAAAAGAATCGGTTTTTTCTTTTTAAGATAATCTATCGCTCTTACTATCTCTTTATAACCCATCTCTCCATCTTCATCCTCAAAAACTTCATCAAGAATCTCTATATATGACTTGACTGCAAAGTCTAAGTTCTCTTCACTAACCCCTGCAAAGTGCAGTGTAGACTCTAACATATCTGCTAAGTGTAGCGTTAGATCTTCTATCTCTTCATTAAGCTCTTTTATCTCATTAACCATCATTCTCTCCTATTGTTAGTCTCTCTTGAACTTGAGTTTTTATATCATCATATATAAATGAGTCTTTATAACCATCAAATCTGCCTCCACTGGCATTGGCATGACCACCACCACCAAAAACATCTTTTGATATTTTACTAACATCTGCTTTATTGTTTGCACGAAAACTTATATTTCCCCGTCCATTTATATCCATAAAAAAGTCAAAATCGGGATTTTTTACCAAAAAGTCATTTCCAATGATCGATACATTTCCTATACTGTAAGTCAAAATACCCTTATACTCTTTATAATGAACCATAAGCTCATCACTCTTGTTACTAAGCTCTTCTACCACAAAGTTTGATACAAGATTCTCTAGTGTATTGTTAGCACCATTTATAAAGAAGCTCTTTTTGATAGAGTGAACATTATCATCAAGAGAGATATTTGCATCATCCTTTTGAAGATACTCCATACCACGAGTTAATAGATGAAATATATAATTACTATTTTCTTTTGAAAAAAGCATTCTATTTACCTCTCTTGAACCAGCTACTAACCTCATAAAAACTTTTCCAAGTTCAAAATGCTCACTATCTTTTAGCCATATATCTATAGAGTTTACAACATCTACATACAACCCAAGATCTGATATATCAAACCCCTCATCTAAAAACCAATCATAAGTGATTTTAGTAGCACATCTATCTACATCCAGATTATACCAATCATACTCTTTAGCACAATCAGCTCCTGTTTTGTGGTGATCTAGAAGTAGTAACTCTATATTTTTATGAGAATTTTTAACCTTCTTTAAAAGAAACTTAGCATCACCCATAGTTAGATTTAGATCTGATATTAAGAGTAGATTTTCATCAAAACCATCAGAGTTTATATCCTCTATCATCTGAGTTATTCTAACTGCTATCTCACTTCCATAGTTTGAGTTATAGAAGTTTATATCCTCAAAACACCTCTTTGTTATCAACTGACAACTATACCCATCTAAATCCGTATGGGAAAGATGAAAAACTTTTTTACTCACTACAACTCCTCTATATCTATATTTGCTAATACTTCAAATTTTGCTGATGAATCTATCTCAGCGTGTGAAAGTACCACCACATCTAAACCAAACTTTTTAAAGATATCTGACATAGACTTTCTTAAAGTTGGATCTACTATCAAGATAACTGGTGCAACTCCTCTTTGAAGAACCTCGGTTGCGGAGTTACTAACTTTTTCAACAAGTGAGTTCATCTGTCCTACATTTAAGATGAGATCTTTCATACCCTCTCGCTCTTGCATACTCTCTAAGAGTTTTTGCTCAGTAGGAGCTGCAAAAGTGATAAGCTTTAAAAGTCCATCATCACTAACATACTGTTTTGTTATTGCCCTAGCTAATTTAGATCTAACTTGCTCTACTATGATGTCGCTATTTTTAGTAACCTCTGCTACATCTGCTATGGTTTCAAGGATAGTTATCATATCTTTTATCGGTATTTTCTCAGCTAAAAGCTCTTTTAAAACCTTTTGAACAAGCCCAACATTTGCAACTCTCATACAATCTTCTACAATCACAGGATAATCTTTATTTACATTGTCTATGAGTCCTTGTACATCTTGACGAGTTAGCAAAATCTCTGCATTTGTCTTTATAAGTTCACTTAGATGAGTCGATATAACCGTAGATGGATCTACAATCGTATAACCTTTGATAATCGCATCCTCTTTAAGATACTCTTCAATCCAGATAGCATCTAATCCAAATGCTGGCTCTTTTGTCACTATGCCATCTAGCGTATCACTAACCATACCAGAGTCCATAGCCATAAACTTTTCAGGGTAGATCTCGCCACTACCAACCTCTACACCCTTTAAGAGAAACTGATACTGATTTGGAGCAAGATGAAGATTATCACGAATCCTCACTTGTGGTATTAAAAATCCATAATCACTAGCAATCTTTCGTCTCATGCTTCGTATTCTATCTAGTAAGTCTCCATCCATCGCTGGATCTGCTAACTTTATGAGCTGATAACCTAGATCTAGCTCTAAAACCTCTTGTTTTAATATATCATCAAGAGCTTTACTCTCCTCTTCCCTAACCTCTTCTGGAGATTTCACCTCAGGCTTTGAACCATCTTCATCCACACTAACTTCATCCTCTTGGCTAACACTAGCTTCCGCACTATCAGAACTCATAGCCATATAACCTAATCCTAAAAATATAAGACCAACAAAAGCTAGTGAAAATGTAGGAAGACCAGGAACAATAGCAAAAAGTATAAGTATAAAACCTACGATATAAAGAGTCTTATACTGAGCAAAAAGCTGTTCCATCGCATCATCTGAGAAAGATGAGCCATCTTTAGAAGCTCTTGTGATGATGATACCAGTTGCCGTTGAAAGTATAAGAGCTGGGAGTTGTCCAACTAATCCATCCCCGATAGTAAGTATCGTAAAAGTCTCAGCAGATGAAGCTGCATCCATATCAAACTGAAACATACCTATCAAAAACCCACCAACGATATTGATGATTGTGATGATGATACCAGCGACTGCATCACCCTTTACAAACTTGCTACTACCATCCATAGCTCCATAAAAGTTCGCCTCTTGGATAACTGCTTCTCTTCTTTTTCTAGCTGCACTCTCATCTATAAGACCAGCATTTAAATCAGCATCGATAGCCATCTGCTTTCCTGGCATCGCATCAAGTGTAAATCTAGCCGCAACCTCTGCCACTCTTGTAGAACCCTTTGTGATAACCATAAAGTTAATCAAAACCAGTATGATAAAAACGATAATACCTATAACATAGTTTCCACCAACCACAAACTGTCCAAAAGATGTGATGATGTCACTAACGGCTTCTGGTCCCTCATGCCCATGAGAGAGAATCATCCTAGTAGTCGCGATATTTAAAGAGAGCCTAAATAGCGTGATAATCAAAATCAGTGTTGGAAAAGTAGTTAGATCTGTAGGTTTTGGAATATAAAGACTTATCATGATAATCAAAACTGATATCGCGATAGAGATAGTTAGGAAAAAATCCAAAACCATACTAGGAAGTGGAACAACTATGATAGCTATAATGGCAATAACAAAAAATACTAAAGTAAGATCTTTGGCTTTTCCAAGCCCTTTTAGTAGGTTGTTAAAGTTAAGAGATGATTGCTTTTTAGTAGCTTTACCCACTCCCTAGCCCCAAGCTTTAAAGTATCTCATCTAAACTCATATCATCTAAAAACTCATCTATTTTTAGTTGAAACTTATTTAAAAAAGGCCAAATAACGCAAAAATCACCTTTTCCAGAGGGGCAAAGCCCAGCAGCAGAAGAGCACTCAAATATATTTAGAGGTTTCTTTTCAGCTGATTCTATCACTTTTCTTATAGATATATCTTTTGGCTCTTTGTTTAGTGCAAAACCACCTTTTGCCCCTTTAAAGGATTGCAATATCCCATCTCTTGCTAGAGATTGTAGTATCTTTGCTAAGAAACTTCGTGAAATTCCAAGTCTTTTTGATAGTGTATCGACATCTTCGTGAGTATCAGATCTTGCAATCAGAACCAGTGAGAGGAGTGCATACTCGCTCGCTTTAGTAAGTAACATATTTTTCCATTCATTTGGGCTTAAGTTCTTCTATTTTATCTAAAGAATATTAAAATATTAAATATATTTGAAAAAAAGTCGATATTTGTAGCAACTATATATAAAACTTTTATCTTTTTTTTGTATAATTGTTTTTAATTATATTAAAATTATTTAAATTTTTATATATAAAAATAAAATATATTAAAGGATTAAAATGAAAATGTTCACAAAAATTTCATTAGTTTCGCTTATCGCTTCAACTTTTTTAACTACAACTGCAAGTGCAGGTTGGATTATGGTTAATGACGATGGAACAAGAGCTCCATATACTGCTGATTGTTGTAAAACAACAGTAAAGAAAATTAGAAAAGTTAGAAAAGTTAGAAAAGTTTGTAGACCAAAAGTTTGTAAAACTTGTGACTATTCAGCTATACCTGAAGCTCAACTTTACCCAATTGAAGAGGGTGAGAGATTAGCACCTGCAAGACTTGGAAACTGTGGTAGAAGATAGATTCTTTTTAGAGGATGTTAAGTCATCCTCTACCTCAAAACAGTACTAACCTCTTCACCCTCATTTAGTATAATTATCTCAACTCTACGATTTTGACTCTTTCCAATAGCTGTATCATTTGAAGAAACAGGGTAAGCCTCTCCATAACCTTTAGTAACAATTCTTGATTTTTCAATCCCATTTACTACTAACATATTTAAAACAGATGTAGCACGAGAGAGTGATAGATCTAGATTAAAAGCAGCAGTTTTACTATCGTCCATATACCCTGCAATCAGGACTTTTCTCTCTGGATTTTCTTTTAAAAACGCTACCAAATTATCGATAGATCTCATAGCACCAACAAGAAGTCTAGATCTGCTTTTCTCAAACAAAACATCTCCAAGAGTTAAAACTAAACCCTTCTCTGTCATCTTTGCATTTAACTCATCTAACTTATGCCTTAGATCCTCTTTTTGCTCTTTTACTCTTAAAATCTCTTCATTTTTTTTTGATATTATCGTCTTTAACTTTTTATCTTCGAGTGATTTTAACTCACTTTTTAACTTTACCTCTTTTGCACTATCTTTAGCAACTTCAACTTCTGCTCTTAAAAGATAAGCTAGATGAGCTGCTTTTGTAGGGTTTTTTTCACTACTCAGTAAAGAGTATAATTTTCCTGCTTGAAATGAAGCCGTAGGTGCGTTTTCTTTTATAAATTGGTCATTTTTTATACTCTCATAATCTTTTTTAGCATTTAAAACTATAGAGGTATCAACACTCTTTGTACTACACCCTACCAACAAAGCAACAGTAAAAGAACTTAAAATCAATCTTCTCATATCTACTCTCTTTCTTCTATTTTTGTAGACTCTTTGTTTATCATATTTATCTCACCATTTTTACTCTTAATCGCCTCTTTGGCAACTTTAAGTGCTACTTTTTTTTGCAAAACTCTAGCATCTGCTTGTATCTCTTGTGAGAGAAACTTTGCCTCTTCATATCTCTTTTCATTCATAAGCAACTTTAGAGTTTGAAACTTCTTTTGAAGATTTTTTAATTTACTCTCTTCATACTTTTTAACTCTCTTATTGTCAGCTTTTACCAGTGCCATTTTGGCATTTGATATGTCACGAAGTGGTGGTTTTTTAGCAGAACAGCCAAAAAACAGTGTAAAAACCAAAATTATCAAATAAAATAATTTCATAAAAACCCTCTTTATATCTATATATTTTAACTTGCAAATATTTTATCACAAGTTTAATCCCTTTTTGATAAAATACCACCAAAGAGGGACTACATGAACATATCTACAAAATATCTACCAATTGCTATACTTTTATTTGCATCATCTATATATGCCTCTTCTTTAAAAGAGTATTATGATGATGGATCTATAAACTATGAGTACAATATAAAAGATGATAAAAAAGATGGCATAACTATCGAGTACTATAAAAATGGCACCATAAAAGCAAGATGGAACTTTAAAGATGACAAACTATCAGGAGTTAGCACAACTTACAGTGGCAATGGTGTAAAAACAGCAGAGATAAACTACAAAGATGGCATTCAAGAGGGTATAACTAAAAAATATAACCGATATGGATCTATCAAGTATGAGTTAAACTACAAAGATGAAAAGTTAAACGCCCAATCAAAAGAGTATGATCACGGCATACTAAAAGCAAAATGGAACTATAAAGACAATCTTAAAGATGGTAAAAGTGAAGTTTTTTATAAGAGTGGAAAGATCCAATATATAGTAAACTATAAAGATGGAAAGCTTGATGGAAAAGTTACAGAGTTTTTAGAAAATGGCATAAAAAGAGCTGAGTACAACTATAAAAATGGGAAAGTCCAATAATTCAACCCTCTATAAGTTTACATCTGTATAATCATCACTTAAAATTACCAATCAGGAGGTCAATATGGCTTTGGATTCGGCGAAAAAAGCGGAAATCATCAAGACATACAGTAGAGGTGAGAATGATACAGGTTCTCCAGAGGTTCAAGTAGCTCTTATTTCAGAGAGAGTTGTATACTTAACAGAGCATTTACAAACAAATAAAAAAGATCACAGCTCACGACTAGGTCTTTTAAAACTTGTAGGTCAAAGAAAAAGATTACTAAAGTATCTTAAGAAAAAAGACTACAACAGATATCAAGAGCTTATCAAGCCTCTAGGAATCAGAGATAACATCTAAACAAGTTAAAGCGAAGAGAAATCTTCGCTTAATCTTTTAACCCCTGCGATAAAACTTTAAAATAAATATCTTCTTGAATCTTTTCATCAACACTTTTTAAATCTAAATCATCATTACATATAGTGCTATAGATAACCCTAGGTATATTATAATACTTTTCGTCATTAACATTTACCGCTTTTTTATTTACAATTAGTAAAGATATATTTTCAGTAGATGATCTTGTATATTTGACACCATTTGTTAAGAGTGGAGGTATATGATCACTAGTCACATATATAATAGAATTTGGATCTAGATTAATAATATCACCGATATACTTAGCCAATGCTCGAGTCCTATAATAAAATTGATTTGCTATTCTTTGCACTCGCTCATCACTACTTGATGAATTTATAACATCTGGTCTTTTAGCAATATTTCTATCATAAGGAAAATGACCATACATACCTAGAGTATAGTGCAAATATGGCTTTTTTAAAGCATTTGCTTTAAGTTTCTTGATATTATACTCATATATATCTCCATCAAAAATCTTTTCATCTTCCTCATTTAGTAAAAAGTCATCACTCTCTTCCAGAAATACTACATCTTCAAAACCTATACTTCTATAGGCATCCTTAGAGTTAAAATATCCTGAGTTGGTAGCAATAGTTGCATATGTATTATAAGAGTTTTTTCTAAGGATATCAACAAAACCTGATATTCTATCACCCTCCAATACATTAAACTCTATACTACCTACCTTTGCAAATGCTTTAGCTCCCACTAGAACTTCAAACTCTGCTTGGGAAGTTCCACCACCATATATAGGTGATATCACATGAGAAAAATCATCATTAATCAAATATTTTTTTAATTCTTCTGCCAATGGTGACTTATCAAATTTTACATCTTTTATAAGTCTAGGATCTATAAAACTCTCTAGTATAACTATGTAGATATTTGGTTTATTTTTTAATATACTATCACCAAAAAGTATTTTATTTACATCTATATCTTTATTTTTATATAAAGATAGTTTTTTTCTATAATTTTTACTACTCATACTATAGTACAGAAAACTACAAAACCGACCATTTTTTTTAATAGTCTTAGATTGAGACCAATTATAATAATCAAATTTTTTAGATAGATATTCACCAAACTGACTAGTACCCATCATATAAAAAAGCCCTATAAATGATGAAATTTTTATAAAACTTAATAACTTACTCTTAGAAAATTTATAAATTAGATATATGTATGGAGCTAAAATGATTCCTACCATAATCACAAAGCCAATTCCCATAAAAAGAGAAAAATCATTTAAGACATTTGCATTTTCTAGATCACTAAATCTAGGACTTCTTGCAAGATAATGATAAAAAACATCATAAAGAACATAAATACCTATAATAGAACTAACAGAAAAAAAGATATTTTTATATAAGCTTTTATTTGGAAAATATAAGATAGCTAGAAATACTATAATAATGGGCAATTCAAAATATCTATTTTTGCCATCAACTCCTCCACAACCAACCCAAAACTTTGACAATTCTATATATAGTATAACTATAAGCAATGAGAAAATAATATACACTAGTAACTTTTTAATATTTTTAAACATATTTAATCATCCAAATCCGCCTCATCAATCTTATCTTTAAAAACATCATAGACAGTCCCACCCACATCAAACTTAGCGATACTATCACTCTTTCCTAGATAATATGGTATAAACTCTAAAAATATATATCCCAAAACAACCAATGGAAAAAATAGATAGATCTCAAACATAAAAAACTTTAGTGTATATCTCTTTTTAACCCACTCCTTAGCAAACTCACTTCCAGCCATGACTAAAACCACTTCAAATGCGACAACAACACCCCAAGTGAAGTAGCTTAAAAGACCAGCATAAAGAAAAAAGTAACCCCAAAAACTCATATCAGCATACCTCGCATATCCTCTTCTTTGAGTGTTGTTACACCAAGAGTCACTGCCTTTTCATATTTGCTTCCAGCATCTTCACCATATATAACATAATCACTCTTTTTAGAAACAGAGTTTGTAACCTTAGCCCCAAGATTTTCAAGCATCTCTTTTATGACACCCCTAGATTCACTCATAGCACCAGTTAAAACAACTATTTTATCTTTAAATGGATTATCTACTGCCTCTTCTTTTATAGTTACTTTTGGATCTATTATCTCTTGAAGCTTTAAAACTAACTCACTATTTACCCTCATAAACTCTACAAATGAAGCTGCCATCTCTTCACCAATGCCGTCAATATCGGTTAAATCTTCCTCTTTTAAGTTCACATAATCATTTCCATAAATCTCACAAATACTCTTACTAGCAACCTCTCCGATATGCTCAATACCAAAAGAGTTTAAGAGTCTATTTGCATCACTATTTTTACTATTTTCTATCGCATTTAAAAGATTTTGTACTTTTTTCTCTTTAAAACCATCTAACTTTAAAAGCTTTGAATACTCTAAAAAGTATAGATCTATGACAGAAGTAAGAAGAGAGTTATCATACAAACTCTCTACGATTTTACCACCTAACCCATCTATATCCATACACTTTTTAGAAGCGAAGTATTTTATACTATTTACTACCCTCTTAGGACACTTTAGATTTTGACACTTTATAAGCACACCCTCATCCAAAAGTTCACCTGCACACTCAGGGCAAGATGTAGGTCTTAAAACCTCTATCTCATCTCCAGTTCTTAGATGTTCTTGTACTTTTATGATCTTAGGTATCACATCGCCACTTCGTATGATGATAACACTATCGCCTATCTTGATACCTTTTCTTTGTATCTCATCAAAGTTATGCAAAGTTGCTCTCTCAACTATAGCACCATCTATCTCTACTGGCTCTACTTCTGCTACTGGAGTCACAACTCCTGTTCGACCAACTTGTAGGGTGATATCTTTAATCTTTGTGCTCTTCTCAACTGCTGGAAACTTATAAGCACACATCCATCTAGGGTTTTTTACAGTATAACCTAGCATCTCCTGAAGCTCTACTTCATCGACTTTGATAACCAATCCATCCATCATCATAGGTATATCATCTCTTTTTGAGATTATCTCTTTATAGAGCTTTTCTATCTCTTCTAAATTTGCCACTTCTTTACTGATTGGTGGTCTTAAAAACCCTAACTCATAGATAAAGTTCATCTTTTGAGATAGAAGTTTAAAATCAAGCTTATTCTCCCCCACTCCCCATGGATAGAAAAATAGTTTTCTTTTTGCTGTTATTGAGCTATCTAATTGCCTTAGGCTTCCTGATGCTGCATTTCTAGGGTTGGAGAAAAGGGATTCTTCATCTTTTAACCTCTGCTCATTTATAAGTTCAAAATCCTTAACTCTTATGACCACTTCACCTCTAATCTCAATAATCTCTTTATGATCTATGATTAGAGGTATTGACTTTATGGTTTTTACATTTTCAGTGACATCTTCACCTATAAGCCCATCTCCTCTAGTTATGGCTTGTGCTAACTTACCATCTTCATATCTAAGATTCATACTAGCCCCATCAAACTTTGGCTCACCTACAAATGTCGGGTTATCCACTCCCTTATATACCCGTTCAAGCCACTTAGAGACCTCTTCTTTTTTAAAAACATCCTCCATACTCCACATCCGTTTTATATGAGTTGCTTTTGTAAAGTTTTCTCTTAAAACTCCCCCTACTCTTTGTGTTGGCGAATCAAACAAAGTCTCATCTGTATGAGCTTTTTCATAATCTAGTACTTTATGATATAACTTATCATACTCTTCATCTGTAACTAAAGCATCATCTAAGACATAGTAATGATAAGCATAATTTTTTAAAACTTCAACATCTTTTTTATACTCATTGCTATTCATACCTACTCCAATAATGTTACATATTTTTACTATTTTACAGAAAGTTTTACGAAAATTGGCTGTTTTTTAATCTTAATTTTTATTTTGTCGATTGTGCATCTATATATAATAGACGGAGAATAGATGGACTTTTCGATAAAAAAACAGCTTGTAGGCTATCAATCATGGTTAAATCTAGCTGATACGATAGAACTAACTGAGCTAAAAGCTATAAATAGATACGACTATATGACTTTTTTATTTGTTTTTATAGCTGTACTTTTAGCAGCATTTATAACGCATATGCTAAATCCTCTTGTATCAGGATTTATCCTATTTATGCATATCTTTTTGGGTATAAATATCATAAAAGCAAAAGCAGTAGTAGGTGATGCCCTTTTAGATCTAGAAAACTACAAAAGTCTAAATGCTAACATCGCAAGATTTTTAAACAAAGAGTATTCACTATTTTTAGTAACACAAGGCAAAAAACCACTAAGTGAGTCTGCAGTAGACAATCTTGAAGTCCACACAGGTAAGTTTGTAAAGGGTAAGATGACAAGGGGAGGAAGAAGTGATAGTATAAGAAGATTTAGATTATCATTTTTGAAAAAAGAGAAGAGATTTTTTGATTATCTGTTTGGAATACTTATAATCTTGGAAGTTCTAGCGATATTATAAAACTTTGGGAGTTTCCTCCCAAAGTTTAGATTTTCTAATAAATTTCTAGAATTTTTTAGAAAGAATCATTCTTATATGATCATGATCTTTAACAGCATCTTGATCGTAATCTCTATTTATATAGATAAGTTTTGTATTTAGTCCACCTGGAAGAAATCCAGAAGAAAGAATTACATCAATCTCACTAACATCTAAAGCATTATTTTTAGAGTTTTCGTTATTTACATACTGAACTGCAAGACCACCAATACCTGCAAGTTTTGTAGTAGCTTTTACTTTAAAAGCATCAGAACCAGGGATTCCTACATGAGTACCATCCGTATAGATTCCAGCAGTATAAAGCTTAGTTTTCTTTCCACCAGTACCTCCAGCTTTTAAAGTTGCAGTATTTGCTAAAGCAATTGCACCATCTTCATCAACACTTGAATAAGCAGCCGTTAAACCAAAGTTCATACCAGCTAACTCCATACCACCACCAACTTTTACACCAAAACCAACAGTATCATCTAGACCTGAAGCTGCAGTTGGAGTAAGACCTAATACAGATTGTGCATAAGAGTTAGCATCATCATCAGGAGAGATCATACCATACTGAGCACCAAGATCTAATTTAATACCATCTAGGTTTGCTTTATAACCTGCATCTGCCCATAAAGCTGTTGCAACATTAACTACATCATATCCCCATACACTTAAAGGTATAGAACCATCAAGTAGTGAAGTTATAGCACCTAGTGCATAAGCACCCTCTTTACCATAAGTATCAAATCTATCACCATTTGTTACTCTTCCAAATACACCATTACCTCTACCAACATAAGCACCTACTAATGTAGTATTTAAGATATCTTGGTTCATTGCAACGATTGCATCGAAACTATTTGGAGCTATATTCCACTTTTCAGTAAATGCTAGTGGAGTATCTAAGTACTGTCTACCTATCTTAAAAGTAGTATTTGTACCCATATCACATGGATGATATGTTAAGTAAGCTTGTGGAAACCAAGCTTGAGTCTCTGTAATCTCATCTACTAAATTTGATTTATCAGCTTTAAGAGCATGATTACTTGTTCTTCCCCAACCCATTCTTGTGTTAGAAACTATATTGTTTTCAAGACCTAGCGTATCAACTGCCATTGCCTCAACACCATATCCAAAACAGCTATTTATCTTACCTGTTAAACCGCCACTTATAAGTGCACCACCAGAAGCGTTACCTTTATTAAAAAGGTCTCCCGAAGAATCAGCTACTCCATCAGTTGCCATTGTCTCATAGTACAATTTAGCACTACCGAATGGATTCATAGTTATATCACTCTTACCACCTGCGAAAGCAGTTGAACTTAAACCTAAAACAGCTATAGCTGCTATACTTAATTTTGCAAATTTCATTTTAACTCCTTTTGTTTTATAAAATTGCGTGAGGGAATTATAGCAAAGTTTATTTAAAAAACTTAAAGTTTATGGCTAAAATGTTAATAAATTTTAATATTTTGAATTAAATCAAGTTATTTTGGGCTTTTTTTGTACAATTTTTACTTTTTCAGGTCAATTATTTACTTTTTTATGTTAAAAAAGATAAAATTAATTTTTCATTTCTAAAAAAAACAATAAATTTACAACCAATACTTAAGATAAGTATTGGTTTATAAACAAATTAACTAAGGACTACCCTATCATGAACTTTCATAAGTATATTTACATTTTTGGAGAAAGATTTAAAAATCCTCATTTAAAAGTACATTTAAATCAACTTATGAAAACTGATAAAGCTACTTTAGAAGAACTTAAAGATATACAATTAGATAGATTAAAAAAGCTTTTAACTCATGCAAAAGAAAATACTAACTTCTATAAAGATAGGTTGAAAGATATTGATATTGAAAATATGACTCTATCAGATCTAAAAAAAATACCAGTACTCACAAAAGCTGAACTAAAAGCAAATGCTGATGATCTTAGAAATGAACCCTTAGGAGAAAAGCTTATAAAAGCTGAAACATCGGGAACAACTGGTGATGTATTTTTATTTAACAAAAATATCCACTGGGATGCTTCATTTCGTGCGGCTCAATATAGAGGTTATAGTTGGTATGGAGTTGAGCCTTGGGAAAAAAGTTTATACTTCTGGGGATTTAAAAAAAACTGTAAAGATAAACTAAAAATCAGAGTTTTAGATTTCCTATTAAATAGATACAGATTTTTTGATTATACAAATGAAGAGTTTGAAAGAGCAGCTGAGAGGATTAGAGAGTCTGGCTACATCGCTGGATATTCTTCTTCTATCCATATGATGGCAGAGTACTTTAAGAAAAAAGGGTACAAGTTTGACAACATCAAGATGGTAAAAGGAACAGCTGAAAAGGTATATGAGAGTTATCATAAAAGTGTCAAAGAGGTCTTTGGAAGAAAGATAACAAGTGAGTATGGCTCAGCCGAAGCAGGAGTCATAGCCTATGAGTGTCCTGAGGGCAACATGCACATAGTGATGGAAAATGTTATAGTTGAAGAGATCGATAACAAAATCATAGTTACTAATCTTTGGGCTTATTCACTTCCATATATACGATTTGAGCTTGGTGATTATGTGATTTTGGATGAGGAGCATGAATGCCCTTGTGGACGAAAACATAAGATCATAAAAGAGGTGACTGGTCGGATTGGGCGAAAGATCTATGGTAAAGAGGGAGTCTACTCTACTATAAATATAAACCATACTTTTAAAAACCTATCATTTAAATACAACATCGAACTAGCCTACTCTGCAAAACAGTATGAAAAAGGGAAAATAGTTTTTGAGCTGATAAGGGATGATAATGTAGATGAAGAGGTAGCAAAAGAGAAGTTAATCTCATCTGCTTATGAGTACTTTAAAGATGATTTAGATGTAGAAGTTAAGTTTGTTAGCCACGCTGAGGGAAAAAACAAAAAGCAAAAAGATTTTGAGAGCTTTGTAAAAGAAGAAGATTCATGAACATCTTTATAACACTCGATTATGAGTTATTTTTTGCAGATTTTAGTGGTAGTGTAGAAAACTCTATCATAAGACCAACACAAAAACTAATCGAAATAGCAGATCAGATGATGATAAAACTCTGCTTTTTTGTAGACGCTGGATATCTTGTAAGGCTTAAAAAGTATAAAGATGAGTTTCCTAAACTACAATCAGACTATGAAAAGATAACTTCTCAGATAAAAACTCTACATGAAAATGGTCACGATATACAACTGCACATACATCCTCACTGGGAAGATACCATATATGATGGAGAAGATTGGGTTATGGATACATCAAGATATAGAATCCACTCATTTAACAAAGAAGAGACTAGCCAAATCGTTAAAACTTACAAAGAAGCTTTGACATCATTGGTAGGTGAGAGTATATTTGCTTATAGAGCTGGTGGATGGTGTATACAACCTTTTTCACATATAAAAGAGGCTTTAAAAGAGAATGGTGTTTGGCTTGACTCTACTCTATATCAAGATGGTTTTAAAGATAACTCTACTCACTACTTAGACTTTAGAGATATGCCTGAAAAAACTGAGTGGAAGTTTGAGTCAGATCCTATGATTGAGGTTGAAAATGGCTTTTTTACAGAAGTACCGATATCTAGTATGAAAATATCCCCTCTATTTTACATAAAATATGCACTTTTAAGAAAGTTTGATAAAGCAAATCATAAGATCATGGGCGATGGCAAAGGGGTAGGAAGAGAGGGCAAAGATAATCTTTCAATGCTAACAAGTTTCACTCCATCAGTAGCATCTATAGATGGTTATAGGCTTAGTTACTTACAAAAGATGTTAAATGCTTATGTAAAATACTCAGATACTAAAAACTTCGTCATCATGGGACATCCAAAAGCAACCACTCCCTACTCTCTTAAAAAGCTTCACAGTTTTTTAGCTGACAACCATACAAAACACAACTTTACAACCTACACAAAAGAGTTTTTAAGAGGATAATTGTGTTATAATCTATCATTATGCATTATATGATAGATTATCCCCTCTTTTTGATGTTGCTTCCACTTGCTTTATGCTTTGTATATTGTAAAAAAGATAGTTTGGCTTTCTATCTTCCAAGATTAGACTTCATCAGTAGTAAAAGTAGCTTTTTAAATCTCTTTACAATCATAAAAATCATAACTTTTATACTCTTAGTCATCTCTTTAACCTCTCCTATATCTTATAGCTCTATAACTCCACTAAAAAGAGATGGAAGAGCCATAGTCTTGGCACTTGATACGAGTGGATCTATGAGAGAGAGTGGATTTGATGAGAGTAGTGATAGTAAGTTTGAGATACTTTTGGAGTTGGTTGGGGATTTTATAGATAAGAGAGTGAGTGATAACATAGGAGTTGTGGCATTTGGTAGTTTTGCTTTTAGCCCCTCACCTGTAACTTATGATCACCAAAGTCTAAAAGAGATCCTAAATATGCTAGAGGTAGAGATAGCTGGTAAAAATACTGCTATTGCTGATGGGATCTATCAGGGTATAAAAACTCTAAAGTACGCTAATGCTAAAGAGAAAATCATAATCCTCATAACAGATGGCATGAACAACAGTGGAAAAATCTCCATAAACCAAGCACTACAAAAAGCAAACAGTGATGATGTGAAAGTTTACACCATAGGCTTAGGAGATAAAAAAAGTTATGATTTTAAACTGCTAAATCATATATCTTCCAAAACAATGGCAAAAAGCTTTCAAGCTACAAACAAAAAGGAGTTACAAGAGGTGTATGATGAGATAGACTCTCTTAATCCAAGCCCTATTAGATCTGAGCAGTATCTGGATAAAAAAGCACTCTTTATCTATCCACTTATATTGGCTTTGTTGCTTGGTGGTTGGCTACTTTTAAAAGATGAGGGGATGATATGAGTTTTTTATATCCTCAAGTTTTACTACTTCTTTTAGCACTTTTTTATATCTATAAAAAAAGCAGTAAAATCACCCCTCTTTTTATATCAATCTTATTTATAATTGTAGCCTTGTCTCGTCCAGTTATAAAAGATCTAAACACTTCCAATGTTCTAGATTCAAAAGAGTTTATAATCGCTCTTGACATATCACAATCCATGAGAGCCACAGATCTAAAACCATCCAGACTAAACTTAGCAAAAAAGATGATAAAAGAGAGTTTAGATAAAAACCAAAAAGATAGCTTTGCACTATTTGCTTTTACTACAAATGCCCTAATCCTCTCCCCATTTTCAACAGATCACCAGATCTTACTAAATGCTCTAAACTCACTAAATCTAAAAGATGTACTTACAAAATCAACCAATCTAACTAATCTTTTAAAAAAGGTATCTAAACTAAAATCATCATCTAAAAATCTACTTATATTTAGCGATGGTGGGGATGAGAGAGATTTAGAAAAAGCCAAGCAAATAGCACAAAAAAATAGTATAAAGATCTATGGCATAGCCCTTGGGACAAAAGAGGGAACAACTATCAAAGATGAGTATGAAAAGTTGATAAAAGATGAAAATAACCGCCTTGTAATCACTAGATTAAACCCTGCTTTTAAAGATCTATGTTTTAGTAGTGGTGGAGATTTTTTTGAGATAGATGAGTTTGATTATACGCTTGGGTTTGTAGATGAGAGCCAACTATCATCAAAAAATCGTTCTGGATATGTGGAGCTTTTTTATATACCACTACTTTTTGCTCTAGCTCTTTTTTTACTACACTTTATAAAACTGCCTCATAGAGTTCTTCTTCTTTTGCCATTTTTATCAACCTTTAGTGATGCTGGTGTTTTAGACTGGTACTATATAGATAAGGCTAGATCTATGTATGAGGATAAAAACTACAAAGAAGCCATCAACTACTATCAAGATATAAGCCACAAAACGATGCAGTCTGAACTAAACTTAGCAAATAGCTACTACCAAAACCAATCTTTTAAAAAATCTTATAACATATATAAAAACCTAACTTCATCAGATAAAAAGATAAAAAAACTACTTCTTTATAAGATGGCAAACTGCGAAGTTCAGCTAAAGTATTATGACAAAGCAAAACTCCACTACAAAGAGGCTTTGGCATTTGGCTATGATAAAGATATATCATCCAACCTTTATAACATCATAAACAAGCACAGCTCAAGAAGAGATTTTCCAGCATCAAAAACAAAAGAGCAAAACAACAAAAACAGACCACAAGGGAAAAATAGTACAAAAAATCAGAAGAAAAACTCAAATGGATCTAGAAACAATCAAGGCTCAAAATCAGCAACTGCCACATCTAACAGAAAAAACCAAAAAAGAGATAGTAGCTCCTCATCAACTAACGGCACTTTTAGCCATCCATTAGGATATAAAGCTTATGATACTATAAACAAAGGATATGTAGATGAAAAAAAACCTTGGTAGATTTATACTTCTTTTTATACCTTTGTATCTATTTTCATCGCCTCTTGCTGATCTATCTTTTAAACTAAGTAAAGATGAGCCATTTTTAAATGAGCAGATAACACTAACCCTAACGGCAAAACAAAAAGATCTATCTTCTGCTATCTTTTTTGAGTTTATAAAACCAACAAGCAAAGATTATGATATAACACTTATAAATAAGCTAGAAAAAAGAGATGCAAACCAAGCAAAAATAGTAACTTTTAGCTATAAAATATCACCCAAAAGAAGTGGAGATATAAAAATACCCCTTGCATTAAAAGTAAAACAAGCTTCAAAAGAGAGTGTAAGTGCATTTAACACAGGAAGTGCGGATGAGCTAGAAAATCTAAAGACAAAAGATACCCTGCTAGATCTAAACCCAATCCATCTAAAAGTAAAAGAGCTTAAAAAGAAGGTTGATTTTATAGGAGATTTTGAGCTAACTTATAAGATAGATAAAACAAAAGCAGCAGCTTATGAGCCTATATATGCAAGTTTTGATATCAAAGGAGAGGGATCTCATAATGATATAAAAAAACTTTTTGATGAGATAAAAGGAGTTGAGATATTTTTAGATAAGCGGGGAGATTTAGGATTTGATTATGTTTTTGTATCAGATAAAAGCTTCTCACTCCCACCACTAAAACTATCTTGCTACTCTCCTAAAAAAAAGAGATACTACACACTAAATAGTAAAGATATTGATATCAACATCCAAAAGATTGACTCATCATCACTACTTGATAAGAGCGATAGCTACCCAAGTAGTGGAGTTGATATAAGTAAGATTTTACCATATCTAAATGCTATTTTGCTATTTTTAGCGGGGTATTTAAGCTCTCATTTTAATCTATTTAAAAAAGTTCAAAAAGTTCAAAAAAAAGATGATTTTAAAGATAAGATAAAAGAGTGCAAAGATGAAAAAGAGCTTTTAAAACTACTGCTTTTACAAAATCAAAAAAGATACACCCCTTTTATAGAGGAGCTTGAAGATATGATTTATAACTCTAAAAAAGGATCTATTAGATCTATAAAGGATAGGTTATCAGATCTATAAAAGAGCTTCTTTTTAAAAGCAAAAAGGATATAACAAAGAGTAAAAGTGGTATAAATCTATCCAAAAAAAAGGGCGAAGGGTACGATTTTGCTGAGCTATCACACTACTCACTAGGTGAAGATGCAAAAAAGATAGATTGGAAATCAACAGCAAGAACAGGCATACCTCACATAAAAAGATACTTTCAAGAAAATGAAGCAACCGTGATTGTAGCACCCATCCTTGGATCTACTATGCTTTTTGGTAAGAAAAAAGAGATACTCATAAAGATTTGTAAAAAGATAGCTGATGACATCATCAGATCTAAAAACAGTTTTAAACCCATAATCATCTCAAACACCATCACAACTTATAAAGAGAGTAAAAATCCAAGTTTAGCAAAAGAGTTTATAAAAACGATAAAAAACGATAAATTAAAAGAGAAAAATCCAAATATAGATGAGTTATACAAACATATAAAAAATAGATCTCTTCTTGTAGTTGTAGGGGATTTTTTAGGGGATTTTGACTTTAGAGTTTTATCTAAAAAACATGAGGTTTTTGTAGTGATTATAAGAGATGAGTTTGAAGAAAATCCTAAAATATTAGGAGATAGAAACTTCATAGATCTACCAACTCAAAACTCATATAACTTTCACTTTGGAAAAAAAGAGTTAGATGAGTGGAAAAAGGGTTATGAAAAAAACGACAAAACTCTAATCTCTCACCTAAACTCTCTTGGTATTAGTTACACAAAAGTATCAAACAACTCTATGTTTTAAAACACTCATCATATCATCATCAAAACTATCATCTTCTATCATCTTGATGATATCATCGTGTGAATATTTTTTATGATTATAGACTACAACATAAAGCTCATCATCTCTGTTAAGATAGTTATGCTCTCCAAAATCTGTATATCTTGTTGCCCCGATTGAGATAACAAGCTTTTTAGGATTTGAAGCTGATTTTATAAGAGCTTTTAGATCCTCTAATGGTCCTACATCTTGTTGGGTATTTAGCTTATCAACTATCCACTCATTTAATGTCTCATAAAAGTAGCTATAACCTAAAAGTTCGCTATTTTCCCCATACTGTATAAGGACGCCATCTCGTTTTATAAATGAAGTTAAAGAGTAATCATCCATAACTCCACCCTTACTAAACTTATCAATAGCTAACATATTTTCAGTGATTGCTTTTGAGTTTTTACCCCAGTTTTTCTTGTGGCTTATCTTTTTAGCTCCCTCTACTCTCATAGAGCAGTCATTGTAAGCTCC
>JAUTBV010123829.1:0-12813 GCA_032361325.1 Lepetodrilus fucensis
CGTATCGTGTATCGTATCGTGACCTGTGAATCGCAATACGTATCGTATCGTAAGAAAGTGTATCGTTGCAGGCCTACTACTGTACCAGTTTTGCAGGTTTCCTTTTGTTGAATAATTATCAGGTTTACGATATGTGTGGAATAACATTGAAATTGGCTTTAAACCCAAACACAAAAAAACACGTAATATTCTATCCCAGTTGACTTGTGTTTCTACAATGCCTGACAACGATCCTATGTACATAAAATTCAATTCACATGCATACTAGAGGCTTCAGGGTGTATACCATTGTTCCAAGCATTGATTGAAACTCCGGATAGGCTACAGCCACTCTGCTCGCCAACGAAAGTGTACGGCATGGAGCACTGGTATTGTGTATACCTTTCAACACGCTCAAAAGTTATGATAATAATTAATATACAGTGTTGGAATGTGTCCGTGACAATGTCGACCTCTCGGCAAACCAACAGAGCCTGTCAAGTTCATTTCTATAGTTATCAGTGTATAAAACTCCAGCAATTTCACTGCCAGACACTGCCTCATACATGTTGGCCTGTGATCGATGATATACAAACAAAAAGTAACACGACATGCAGCGTGCAAGGATAAAAAGTTACCAGTCCTTGCTGAAAATAACCCGTTGCAGGCGTGCGGACGGGTTCTATTTCGAACACTAGTTATCACTTTCTATTTCTTGGTAATTGAAATTTCAGTTTTCAATATCGGTTACAACCAATGAACAATGTTGCAAGCATTTGAAACACATCTGTAATCAAATATTAATCATTGTGAATGGGTGAGAGATTCCCGTTGTGATGTAATACAATAACGGTCTCGCACAGTGTGAATACTGTTGTAATGTTACATACCAGATGCAGAGCGTTTTTGAATGTGTCGTTCAAAATGGAAATTTTGTATTCTAGGTGTTCTGTTATTTATAAATGAGGTATGCTGCAGATAAGTGTTTGTTTTTGTCTGTCAGCCATTATTCTAATACCATCACCAGTGATCACCAGGCAGGGCGACAGACAATATTGTGATTTCAGCGAGAAAACAAGCCCAGCCCCGAGATTACGAAACCTCTTGCCATATTATTTCATGCTCAACTCGAAGTTTTGTACACGATTTGTGTACACAATTATGATTTGTGTCGTAATCTCTGGGTGGGGAATATGAGGGGTGTGTGGGTGGGGGTGGGTGGGGGTGGGTGGTTCTCAAACCACATTCAGTGCAAATAAATTAACCCCTGGACAGCTGATTTCCTCACATCCATGATGAGTGGCAATGTACTTGGTTTTATTTATCATGTTTATAGATGATTTTATCTATGTATATTTTAACATGTGCATTGGCGAGACGTACATAAACTATTGTCTGTCTGTCTGGAAAATATACCGTACTATTACTGCTGTTAGTCAATGTGCTATTTTAACATTGTGCAAAGTACGAGATGACATATTGTGTTCCCTGATTACGACGACCCACAGGCTTGTTCATTACAGACCTGTACCATGTGCACAGTGTGTATCAATGGCCCGCAGGTCCACAATGGTACAACGTGTACCGTGCACGGGGGATGAGGTCGACACTGCGGATCACGATCCGCTTGATCCTGCGTACCTGATCACCATAATTACTAAATGTAACAATAAGTAGCTACTTGGTAGTATTATCATATATATTCTAGAGGTTAAGTCAATGTTGGGTCGTAATCTAGGTAATCCGAAATATGTTATTATTATTATTATTAATTATTATTATTATTATATTATTATTATTATTATTATTATTATTATTCTTCTTAAATTATTATTATTATTATTATTATTATTATTATTATTATTATTTATTAGTATTTATTATTATTATTGTTGGGCTGTTATTAGCAGTAACTTACTACTTACTATAATTACTATTATTGTTTTTATTATTGTACAAGGTGATGTATGCAGTGAATATTAAAAAAATATATAATCTGTTTAGAAATTGACCAACTTGCACTAACTGAACTATTCAGAGATATTATGGTCAGATCTTGTACTGCCGTTTATATGCACACACACACACACACGTATGTGTGCACACTCGCACGCACACACACACACACACATGTGAGTACACACTCGCACATACACAGACACACACACACACACACACACACATGTGTGTACACACTCGCACACACACACACACACACACACACACACACATATACATGTGCACGCAAACACAGACACACACAATTACTATTTTCTTTCGGAAAAACCAAACCCTAAAGTTAAGTATAAATAATGATCAGTTTCATTGGGATAATCACAAGAACTCGCTCAGTCAAAAGTACTTAAACTTATCACCACTACACTGACTTCCAAACCATGTGAGATGGTATTTTGCATATTACCTACGTTAATCTGTCTATAAGTACGCGATTCTCTGACAGCCGGACACATCCTGATACAGTCGACTGTACACACACCCTCCCAGTAGCCAGTAGCCGGCTACTGGGAGGGAAGTTTGGGGAGACCGGGCTACTGGGAGGATCACAGGGAAGGGGGAAGTTTGGGGGGACGTGAACATGTTTTTCTACTAGTCAGGAAAGGTTAGCTCTGTGATGATGTAGGCCTCCTTGTTCTGCTGCTAGTTATAGTCTGTTTCAATGTACGAATGCTGTGAGTCCACTGATATCTGTGATGGGTTTATGTGCACTAATTATACTGTTTTCATTTTGGGGTGATTAACTGTTGTGATTTTTTAAAACAAACTGTTGTCATTTTTTTTGTAATCATCACACAGTAATGGACTGTTATTTTTTTAAATTAACTAAGTCTTTTTTTATTATAATAATCGTATTTTTAAAAATAAATTGTTATAATATTATTTCATAATAGACTGTTATTTTATTAAGTAACTGTTATTATTTTGACAATTCACTGGTAGTCACTCTTTTTTTATATTTGATAATTATTTTAAATTTTAATAATTTAATTTACTATTGTTATTTAAAAAAAATAATCAACAGTTAATATTTATAATTACTATTTATAGTTATTTTTGCAGATTACATGTCTGATATCTTGTTTTATTGTTATCAATCATCTGGCATTATTGAACAGAGACCAAATGAATCTAGAAGGACAATTGATTTTATTAGATTTCCTGAAATGTATTTCGGAGGTTGTTCCATATTGTCGATTGTTCCTGTTAGTGTTATAAAGACGACGAGTCATGCTTGTCGATATTCTCGTAATTGCCGTCATTTCAATTGATTACATCAATTAATGAAGGCAACAGTTGAATGAGAATGTTCCGCCTAACTAACCGAGCATCACTAATGATTTCTGCATCAGAATAGCTAATAATAAAATCTGCAAATCTATTTGGAATGCAGTAGTAAGACATATAATAGTTTATACAAACTATTTCAGCATATATTCATACCTGATAATGGAATAATGCTTATGCACTAGTATTTCTGAGGACCTGATAGAAAGTTTAACAATAAACATAAGGTTTTGTATAATAAACTGAATATGTCTATACCAAATTATTTACAAATTTACCTTTTGAGAATATTGTATTCACAGTCAGTGAGTGTTCACCAAATTAATTACAAATGTAGTTTTTGAGAATGTAGTTTTTAAATATTCATCAATTTGTATGGTATGGGTGAAATATTCACTTTTTTACTCACTTACTTCTTTTCAGAATATCAAGCAGGAAGGGAATGTGTTTTATTGACCTTGTTTGTTGGTAACTTTCTCAGCGGTAGTCTCCGAGTGTGAGAATTATTCTATTATCACGATTATTTACGACCGTGATTCGTCACTGCTATCATAATATCAAATACGGGAGGACATGTTATGAGCCTTGGTCCGGCCATAAACACGGACATAAATCCTACTTTACTGTGTTAATGTTTATTCAGCAACATCAGCAATATTCTGACTGACTGTCTGCAATAGTCTGGCAACATGGGTATCGTTCATGGGCGTAATGTCCATCATTAATCGTCTTTAATGTGGTGTGTGTGTATGTGCGTGTGTGTGTGTGTGGATCGTGGTATATATTACATATAAGAGATCATTGAACTGGGTCAATGTATACATTTATCCGTGGTTGATTTGTTAAATCGCACCTGACCCTCGAAACTATTTCATGACTAACACCATCCATCACAGGATTTATATTTTTAAAATATTGATGTTAAATTCCTGCCATTCGTTAGGATCTCAGTTAGCATTGAAATTAATTTTCCCATTGATAAATGGAAGTGTACCTTTAATGAATTAACCCTCATACTGCTTGAGCCTAATGTAGATATCCAAAATAGCCGCCATTGTCGTTAATACAGCATGTAGGGGGTTACTACTGGGTCAACATGGCTAACCTTTTGCTATCTTGACACGTTTTTGAACTGGTAGTCATCGCAAATGGGTGAAAGATTCCCACAGCTATGTTAAACTCCATAATAATCACTCACTCGAACATCAGTAATTAATACTGTTCAGGCTTTCAAGCTTCCAGCTCACTTGATAGTTATTGAAACGTTCTATATCTGCTGGGCGGTGACAGGCTTAGCCAGTTTAAAATCCCGAGCAGTATGCCGGTTCCGTCATGCCTGGAAGCAGAACCGGTTCCGCAGACATATGAAAACAAAGCTCGGCTGCTTGCTGCTCACAACGAGCTGGGAATAGGATAATGGTTAAAGCAGCATGGGTGTAAGTCAGGGTATCGTTTCTCGAAGCTCTCATAATACGAGACCATAGCGACTCTCGTAGCCATCTCGAATTGACATGGGGGATCACGTACCTACATGAGCGCTGTGGTCTCATTGTGGATATGAGATCTTTGAGAAACGATACCCAGCTCGCTAGCCACGCTAACTTGACAAGTCATTTTTAAACTGTTGAAAACTCCCGATTCCAAGAACTCGGTGTGAGACGTCATGTGGAGTGGGGAGAAGTTATTGTCGATCAATATTTTGAAATTGTTTGAGAAATAAACGGCCCCGATGGCTGGATTCTAAATAATACAAATGGTTGTAAAGTCGTCAAATGGTTACCATGGTTAACTGCCTGCGCTCCAATGGTTGTTTTGTTATGATTGTTTAGTTCTGTTCTGCTGCAACTGTTTGGTAGGACAAGCCTAGAACTGGTGGGGATTTGGGTATGTCTTTCAATGCAGACAGTTGTCTATGTTGTCTTCAGTTGAAGGAATCCAAAATAGGAATATTCCTGCTTCGTGTGTGTGTGTGTGTGTGTGTGTGTGTGTGTGTTTGTGTTTGTGTGTGTGTGGATGCTCTGTGTGTGTGTGTGTGTGTAAACTGTGTGAAGGCAGCTACTATGTGTGTGTGTCTGTGGTGTGGATGCTGTGTGTGTGTGTATGTGTGTAAACTGTGTGAAGGCAGCTACTATGTGTGTGTGTCTGTGGTGTGGATGCTGTGTGTGTGTGTAAACTGTGTGAAGGCAGCTACTGTGTGTGTGTGTATGTGGTGTGGATGCTCTTTGTGTGTGTGTGGGTGTGTGTAAACTGAGTGAAGGCAGCTACTGTGTGTGTGTTTGTGTGTGTGTGGTGTGGATGCTCTGTGTGTGTGTGTCTGTGGTGTGGATGCTCTCTGTGTGTGTGTGTGTAAACTGAGTGAAGGCAACTACTGTGTGTGTTTGTGTGTGTGTGGTGTGGATGCTCTGTGTGTGTTTGTGTGTGTCTGTGGTGTGGATGCTGTGCGTGTTTGTGTGTGTGTGTGTGTGTGTGTGTTCGTGTGTGTGTGTAAGGCAGCTACTCTGCAATGTATGTCAGGGGGGATGTGTCCACATAGTAGGTAAATGTTACATGGTTGTGAAACTCTGCCACGTATCCACTGTTACTAGGGCAGTAGCCATCATTGCAAAGTCGCCTGAACACCTGGCATTGGGTCCGGAGGTCCACAGAGGTCTAAGGATCCAATGGACCCGCCGATCTCTTTGTTACACATGTCAGCCACAGACATCGTAATACGGTTAATTTCTTTAAGTAAGAAATGAATTGACCTGACAATCCGTGACCACACAGTATGTTAATGATGCTGATTTAGTCGCTGACAACATGATGAAAACTCGATTACAATTTGGTGACAACTCGATTACATCTTGGTGACAACTCGATTACATCTTGGTGAAAACTCGATTACATCTTGGTGACAACTCGATTACATCTTGGTGACAAGTTGTTTTGTCAGGGAGAGTAGGTGCGGCTGTTGTCACACTGAGCAGGATAACGATGATAACATTTCTGAATTTATAATCTTATCTTTGCAGTACCACATCTTGCACTTAATAATAACATTATTTTCTTTCCACGATTTTGTTATCCTAATGAAATCTTTGTTTATTCTTTTTTCTTTCTTTTTTTAAATATATATATTTTAAAATTATTATTATATTTTTTCTTATGAAATCTTGTTATCGTTGCAGTATCATTAATTAGTTACTACATTTTGCAATTATATATCTTTTTAAAAAACAATTTTGTTAACATTCGGTGGTCAGACTAATGAAATGTAATTAACATTATCATTGTAGTATTACTGGTTACTACATTTTTCTCCTTTTTTTCCTCCATTTTTATAAGGTGGTCACGCTAAGAACATCTCATTATCATAGCCAGTGCAAGTCTAGTCTAATGTTATTTCCGGTGAAATACGTCATGATCGTGACGTTTGTTTGTGACGTGACAGTAGATTGTTTGTGACATGATAGTGGATTGTTTGTGACGTGACAGTGAATTTTTGCGCATTTAGATTTTTGACCAGTTTATGTCACCGGATATTTGAGTCTGCTTGCAGCTCCTATTATTGCTGCAATGTAATTGCGTACCATATTTTGTGTTTGGAAATATTTTTTCAACAATCATGTTATCGTGCTTGGTGCATGTGGTGCAACCGCATTTTTCCTCATAAGTTTCTTGATGTGTCACTAGTCTCAGAATGTTAGCACAGCCGGTATGGTACTATAGTATGAGTATCTCTGCAGTGTGGGAGAACATTGGAGGAAATGCCATGTTTTCTGCAACACAGGGCGCCACATGAAATGCACAAATATATTTTTTATGATTTTTCTTAATGACATTTGCAATGGTTCTACCAGATAGAATGTTTTCATGGTGACTTGGCATAGTAGGTTGTCTAGATAATGGAAACTTTGAGGGGTTTTTTTCTGGCGAAAAATGTGGGTTGAATAGTGGATGATCTGGGGAATTGATAAGGGACTATTTGAGTGTGTTTTGTCATAAGTATCTCACGGATGTGACAGACGTAGAAAGAAAATACAGGAGATAATTTTCTCCTGTATGTGTAGGACAAGGTAGCGGGCATTTCTAGATGTAGAGGACATTTTCTACATCTAGAGGACATGGTAGTAGAAATAAATAGGACATTGGACACAGGTAGAGGGCATTACGATGCAGTATACCAGGGCATTACGATGCAGTATACCAGGGCATTACGATGCAGTATACCAGGGGAATAGGACACTTTTTAACCCTCTCCCTGCTGGAGGCAACTGGAGATGCCCTACAGGGCTGTACCTGTGCCCAATCCAGCAGGAAGAGAGTTAAGGATTGAAGGGGACAATTTTTATAAATCATTTTTCTCTAGTGGTTTGTAGGGGCAATAACCATTATTCTTGGCTGGCCAAATTATTGTGGGAAAAGGTGGGGTGTGTGGTGGTGGTGGTGGGTGGGTGTGGTGGGGTAGTAAAAGCACCTGCTCTCTACATGTCTTTGTATTCAGATAGAGGACATGGTGTATGTACAGATAGTTGACAAAACCTGACAATGGACCTTGTATTTACAATCATTGCAAACAGGTGAAAGATTCAACCACCTCATGTGTTTTATTAAATTGTTTCTATTTTTCAGACTGGTTCAAGGCTGTGCAGGGGTTAATGTCGTGTGCTGTGGCGTGTGCTCTCGTCTCTCTGCTCATTGGTCTGTTTTCGCTGTGCTGCCGATGTAAGAGCTGCAACCCACACCAGGCTGCCGGGGCCTTCGTCAACCTTACGTGTGAGTAGTCCATCTCTTGACAACTTGCTACTGTGTGTAGGCCAGCAGTGATGGGTGGACTCTCGAGTGATTTTATGGCACTTCACTGTCTGCTTCAGTCATGCTGGCTACTGTTGCGTATAATTTGCAGTGATTTTATGACACTTCACTGTTTCAATACTACTGCTGTTGCGTATAATATGCAGTGATTTTATGGCACTTAACTGTCTCTTTCATTGCTATATTGATGTTATGTATGCTATATGCAGTGATCTTTATGACACTCCACTGTTTCGGTAATATGCCATGATTTTATGGCACTTCCCTGTCTGTTTCAGTCCTCCTACTGGCGGCCGCCGTCTGCGTGTTCGGGGCCAAGGCCCACATGGACCACCAGGCTCGCGTCATGGCGCAGGCCAACGTCACGGAGCCCATCTTCAGCTGGAGCTTCTGGTGTGCCGTGGGCGCCACGGGGATGTCACTCATCTCCAGCGTCCTCTACTTCTGCGTGGGCCGCACCGACGATTACAACTGCTGAAGGGGGAGGGCAACTCCAGACAGCCTGCCTCCCTGTGAAAGGGGAGGCAACTTCAGACAACCTGTGTCCTTGCGGAAGGGGAGGCAACTCCAGACAACCTTCTCCCTGTGAAAGGGGAGACAACTCAAGGCTGAGATGAAGACTTTTGTTAATATTGGATACACATAAATGCTCTGGTTAAAAAATAAAGGGTTGTGTCTGGTGTTGTTAAAATGTTAACAAAAATGAGAGAAATGATCAAAGCTACTTTCTGTCAGAATTTTATTTTTTCTGATTAATTATTTCATGTTTTTGACCTTATTTTGTGACAACTTGTGCCCTTGCCTACCAAGTATCAAACTTATTATTATTTTATTTTTCAATTCGTAATGCTACGGAAGAAATCTTATTTTTATGCAGCCGTGTTACTTGCCGTGACAAGATAATGTTCACCGTATCACTGCAATCAGACATGGAATTCTTGAAAACTACTGGATGGGAATTGTAAAGTATCACTCTCGGTCATCTTCTATATTGCTTTTTTATTTTTCTCTACTTGTTTTCATCAATCTGCAAATTCATTGACTGATGAAATATTTTATGTGAGCTTCATTTACTATTTTACGAGATCTATTTTTTTTCTTTATGGAATAATCTGAATTTGTAATAGTTAGTGTTGTTTTAAAAGTCCACAATGCCAAAACTACTAGTTGTAGAACTTTTATCTTCAATTGAAATTTTTACATTCATCGATTAGATGTTTTTCAAATTCTTACTGAAGATTTTCGGAGTTTCCTCCGCGTACAACTACGTCTGAAGATGTCTGTCATTCACAACGAACATTCTGTCTGTCACGTGTGTCCTGTCACATGGTGCTGCGTCGTCATTGTCATCCGTCATGTCATGTCATTGTGTCATATCCACCGCCAGATGTCATGATTGTCACCCCTCAGCTCTTACATGATTGTCAGATTGGTTGTTACCTGAATGGTATTCGCTGTTGACCAATGAAAGAATTAGAAGAAAACTGCAATGAGTGTGTTCCTAACCTAAAGCATTATAACACTCCCACTATTCTTTAACCCTCTCCCTGCTGGATTAGGCTAGGGCACTGCACTGCTATTTGTGGTATCTCTGGTTGCCTTCATCGTCGCAAATGGGTGAAAGATTCCTACAGCGACGTTAAACTCCATATTCACTCACTCACTCACTGGTTGCCTTCAGCATGGAGAGAGTTAATGACCTTAAATGTCAGTTATGATCTATATACCGTTACTGGGACTATAAGACATTTGTTCTAACATAATTTATTCAGAAATTGTATAATTAATATATAGCTAAGAAAAAAAGTTTATTAAAAATGTATTTTTAAAATTCTCCATGATGACAGTTATATTATAGAAGCTTTAGGCAGTTAAGCGAAACATTTGTCGCTATGGGTGTGATATTCATGGAACAGATCTGTTATGTATATACGTTTATGATGCTTATTTTCATCATTTATACCATCGAGGAAGTCATTATGTCATTATCCCATGTTTCTGATAATCAATTTTCAATTTTTCTAAAATGCTTTGGATAAATGCACTTTTTATTTCTTTGACAATTTTCTTTTCTTTTTTTTCGTGTGGATCATGAAACAAATACTTTGTAAGTTCAGTTTTATATGTTCACCTTTTCAAGTTGTCATCTGCATATTAATAAGGTTTCCATACTCAATCTCTCTTATATGGAATAACTATTAAAGTTTCTATTTTCTAGAACAAACTGATATTTTGTACATGTCAAGACATGGTGATGTCTGGTGCTTTTATGATTTGACCTACAATTTACTTCCCTTTAAGTTTTCTATTATCATGTAAACAAATCAAAGTTTGAACATCCAAACATATCCAGTGTCTGTCTAAATATGATAAACAAACACATAGAATTATATTTGCAGTTGTGTATATAGTAAATGTATAGATATATTTTAAATGAACTTTTCTAACTTTCTTTTCATACCTCTGTATTGAATCTGAAATATTTATTATTGAATATTTGTGATAATTTTATATTTCAATCTTTTCTTGGTGTGCCAGCATTATGGATATATTTATTAGCATAGAAAATAATACTTTATGGAATATATATTATATCCTAAGCTAGTCTAGTATCAATTGAGATTATTTTACTGCAATAGTTTATATTTCTATTCCAGGTAGGATTCCATTTCTTGTAGCAATTTCAATGTGCTGTTCCTTATGCATATATCATATGTTAAGGATATATCATGTACAGTTTAATCTTAATAAATGTATTCCTTGAAATTTTAATGCAACAAATTTATCTTTAATTATGTTTTCCAACATTTTAATACACTTAGATATTCTAATCCAATGTTGAGCTTTCGCGTAAAATTTTAATATTTAATTTTATGTTAATGCTTATCCTGTAACCCTCTCCCTGCTGGATTAGGCACAGGCACAGCTCTTGAGGGCATCTCCAGTTTCCTGCAACAGGGAGAGGGTTAATGCAGAATTTATCTGCTGTGTCATAATTTCCTTGCTTGAACGACTAATGAGAACTCTTGTATTTTCTAGTCATATCCGATTTCTCTCCCATGTATTTCTTGAAATATGAAATATGATCCGTTCTTCACATGCATTACCTCACTTGTAATATAAACACGTGCCCTGCGCGGATGTCGTATTGTCGAGTTTCTGTCAGGGCGGCACCAACGTAAAACATGGCATGATCAGTGTTGTATGCTTACAATACTGGAGGGAAGACTTCTTTATTTTTATATATAATTTTTTTTTCAGTTGATGTTTTTGTAAAGTTTTCATTTAATCTTTTGAGGAACTTTTCTTGAATTCAGGTCCAACAAATGTCTGCACGTTTATTTTTTGTTGTTTATGTTTGGTGTTGTAAGTAATGCTTTAATACACTTATTCTTCTGCAATTTGTGATTTTAGGACTTTCGTGTTTTAGGTCTTGTAACAATTACAAATGTAGAGGCAAAATTGTTCTCAGGGGATTTAATAAGATAATTTCCATGTCCAATTATTAGTTTATGCTTTCTGCTGGCATTGGACTCTGGACGTAGTGCTGCAGACACCTAAACCAAACATTCTGAGTTTTTATCCACATTTTGGTGTCTGGGTATCTTTGTGCTGTCAAATGTGGCTGCAATGCTTACAATCACATACAATCACTGGTGCATTCAGTTACTGCAGGATCTTTCCCCACTATATGCATGACACAGAGATCACTGAACTATCTGTTTAAATCACACATTACTCGTTCACTAGAGAACGCTATATTTCCTAGGACTATTTCTACTATTAAAACTCGAACACATTGAAGTACATTAACATCAAAATTTGATTAATTTCTGTAAAATGTTTCTTGTAAAATTTTATTTGGATAGTTCTTTCTTGTTTTTTATTTGGGCGGAAAAAGGATGGGTGTGTGTTTGGAAGATCTAATTTGTGATTATAAACTTACCATGTTTTAAATTAAAATGTGGTATATACTATTTTATTGTATGCACAATATTTTGGTCAAATTAAAGTGTTGCATAAGAACAAAATTCTTTCATATTTTACGATATGACAATTTTCTTGTACAACATTTGTCAATGTGAAATCTTTTACTCCCGACACCTTGAAAATAATAAACATTTCAATAAATTTTGATAAAATTGTTTACTTTCTTAAATGATTGCTGTTGTGTTGATATTATTTATTTTGTATTGATATGATGTATCCTGTATTTGATATAATTGTCTAACCCATTTCAATAATGAAATGGACATTATTATTTTTTTCGGTACCTTACAGCTGATTTCCACCTTGTCGGCAGAATGTAATCTTGTGTATTACTTTTAATTGACGTAGGTTACTGTAGACTGTTAGAGTTAATTGTATTGTATAAATAAACTATTATATCAAATATTCAGTGTTTATGGTTGCCTTTCTGTCATCGCCTATGAGTGAGATATTCCCACCGCAATGTTAAACATTAATTAATTCATTCATTTACTCATTGTTGCCTTTCTAACACGATCATGATAGTATGCATTGTCTGTACCGTGGTGAAAGTTATCATCATATCTGTGGCGGCTGGTAGCGCAGTGGTAGAACGTTGGACTTCGGAGCCAAAGGTTCCAGGTTCAAATCCAGTCCCGGGGCCCGGCATCAATGTTCGTGAAAGTTACCATTCTGACGTGATATTGATAGGATGCACTGACTGTAGAGTGGCAATGCAGTTATCATCCTTGGTCTTGTCAGTACCAG